>JAMLFY010001044.1:0-18123 GCA_030441495.1 Dalbergia oliveri
ACATGTCATCCTATACTTTAGTATTCCAATAGAGTTCTTTGCAATAGAATGCATGGGTACATTCAAAAACATGGAGACTGAGTTTGAACTTTGCCTATTATTAATCATTAATTTATGCGACCTTAGTGCTCACATAAGTTTTTTTTTATTAGTTTCTTGGTAATTTTATACGGAAGCAACGTACTCGAGTACGGGTTCATAGTATTCGAGTACAAAGTGCTAATTTCGTTTATTCTCACATTCACCACATAGCCTATCCATCATCACTATCCAATCAAGGTTGGTCCTATCTTTGAAACAGTTAGGCATTCAGAACCATGGTAAACCATCGAGATCAAGATTTGGAGTTTGACTTTCCATCTTACCGTTTTAAAGGCAATAAACTTGTCCTTGACCACGTGAACCTTTAGTTGAGTATATATCATCCTATACTCGAGTAAGAGGAAAGCTCACTGGTAAAAGCATCAGTTTTCAAATACTAGAAAATATTACTTGAGTATTTGGAAACCTATGCTCGAACCCCAAAACCCTTGACCGCAGAAAAGCCAAACCCCTAAACCATAACGAATAGCAACTCAATGAATAGTAACTATAAACCATGATGAATAGTGGATAACATACTCGGGTACATAGCATCCCACGTTCAAATTCATTAAACTGTTAGTTAGAGCTTGAATAACCTATATTCGATACATGTCATCCTATACTTGAGTATCCAAATAGAGTTCTTTGCAATAGAATGCATGCGTGCATTCAAAAACATGGAGCCCTAGTTTGAACTTTGCCTATTATTAATCACGTATTTATGCCAGGAAGGTCACATAGGTTTTTTTTTATTAGTTTCTTGTACTCGAATATGGGAAGCAACGTACTTAATTACGGGTCATAGTATTCGAGTACAAGTTGCTTGTTCGTTATTTTCTCACATTCACCACATAGCCTATCCATCATCACTATCCAATCAAGGTTGGTCTCACTAAAGGTAAACATTAGAACCATGGTAAACCATCGAGATCAAGATTGGAGTTTGACTTTCCATCTTACCGTTTTAAAGGCAATAAACTTGTCCTTGACCACTGTGAACCTTTAGTTGAGTATATATCATCCTATACTCGTATGAGGAAAGCTCACTCTTGTAAAAAGCATCAGTTTTCAAATACTAGAAAATATTACTTGAGTATTGGAAACCTATGCTCGAACCCCAAAACCCTTGACCAAAGGAAAAGCCAAACCCCTAAACCATAACGAATAGCAACTCAATGAATAGTAACTATAAACCATGATGAATAGTGGATAACATACTCGGGTACATAGCATCCCACGTTCAAATTCATTAAACCGTTAGTTGAGAGCTTGAATAACCTATATTCGATACATGTCATCCTATACTCAGTATCCAAATAGAGTTCTTTGCAATAGAATGCATGGGTGCATTCAAAACATGGAGCCCTAGTTTGAACTTTGCCTATTATTAATCACGTATTTATGCCAGGAAGGTCACATAGGTTTTTTTTTATTAGTTTCTTGTACGAATATGGGAAGCAACGTACTCGAGTACGGGTTCATAGTATTCGAGTACAAGTTGCTAGTTCGTTTATTTTCTCACATTCACCACATAGCCTATCCATCATCACTATCCAATCAAGGTTGGTCTGAATGAGGTTAAACATTCAGAACCATGGTAAACCATCGAGATCAAGATTTGGAGTTTGACTTTCCATCTTACCGTTTTAAAGGCAATAAACTTGTCCTTGACCACTGTGAACCTTTAGTTGAGTATATATCATCCTATACTCGAGTATGAGGAAAACTCACTCTGGTAAAAAGCATCAGTTTTCAAATACAAGAAAATATTACTTGAGTATTGGAAACCTATGTCTAAACCCCAAAACCCTTGACCGCAAACCAAAAAGCCAAACCCCTAAACCATAACGAATAGCAACTCAATGAATAGTAACTATAAACCATGATGAATAGTGGATAACATACTCGGTACATAGCATCCCACGTTCAAATTCATTAAACTGTTAGTTGAGAGCTTGAATAACCTATATTCGAATACATGTCATCCTATACTCGAGTATCCAAATAGAGTTCTTTGCAATAGAATGCATGCATTCAAAAACATGGAGCCCTAGTTTGAACTTTGCCTATTATTAATCACGTATTTATGCCAGGAAGGTCACATAGGTTTTTTTTTATTAGTTTCCTCACTTAATATGAAGCAACGTACTCGAAGAGGGTTCATAGTATTGAGTACAAGTTTAGTTCGTTATTTTCTCACATTCACCACATAGCCTATCCATCATCACTATCCAATCAAGGTTGGTCTGATCAAATGGTAGACATTTAACCATGGTAAACCATCGAGATCAAGATTTGGAGTTTGACTTTCCATCTTACCGTTTTAAAGGCAATAAACTTGTCCTTGACCACTGTGAACCTTTAGTTGAGTATATATCATCCTATACTCGAGTATGAGGAAAACTCACTCTTGGTAAAAAGCATCAGTTTCAAATACAAGAAATATTACTTGAGTATTGGAAACCTATGCTTGAACCCAAAAACCTTGACCGCAAACCGAAAAGCCAAACCCCTAAACCATAACGAATAGCAACTCAATGAATAGTAACTATAAACCATGATGAATAGTGGATAACATACTCGGGTACATAGCATCCCACGTTCAAATTCATTAAACTGTTAGTTGAGAGCTTGAATAACCTATATTCGAATACATGTCATCCTATACTCGAGTATCCAAATAGAGTTCTTTGCAATAGAATGCATGGGTGCATTCAAAAACATGGAGCCCTAGTTTGAACTTTGCCTATTATTAATCACGTATTTATGCCAGGAAGGTCACATAGGTTTTTTTTTATTAGTTTCCTTGTACTTTAATATGGAAGCAACGTCTTCAGTACGGGTTTATAGTATTCTAGTACAAGTTGCTTGTTCATTTTTTTTTCCACATTCACCACGTAGCCTATCCATCATCACTATCCAATCAAGGTTGGTCTGAATGAAAATATGCTAGACATTTTAGAACCATGGTAAACCATCGAGATCAAGATTTGGAGTTTGACTTTCCATCTTACCGTTTTAAAGGCAATAAACTTGTCCTTGACCACTTGAACCTTTAGTTGAGTATATATCATCCTATACTCGATATGAGGAAAGCTCACTTGGTAAAAAGCATCAGTTTTCAAATACTAGAAAATATTACTTGAGTATTGGAAACCTATGTTAACCCCAAAACCCTTGACCGCAAACCGAAAAGCCAAACCCTAAACCATAACGAATAGCAACTCAATGAATAGTAACTATAAACCATGATGAATAGTGGATAATGTAACACTTAGTAATTAACCAAATACACCTAGGTTGAATTGATTAATGACTAGACTTTACTCTTTGCTTTGGTTCTTTCATCATATTTTGAAAATACTTAGTGAAATTACGAGCTTTTTTTTTTTTAACATAATTGAAATCGTGAGCCCGCATAACATAAACGATTAAGCGGAGTAAAATAAGACATTTAAGAATCTAAATATATCATATTGGCTCCATCACATAACATCCATAATGCACATCACAACATATATACAATAACCTCACTCAAAAGGTGAGTTAAGTTCATACATCATATCTTACATATTCACACCATAGGAAACTATTTATAAGGAAATCATGCCCCTAAACTAGATAACCTTAAAAGCTGAGGAAGGCTACTCTAAAACTATGCATAACACTCTTAAGACTACTTAAAACTCTCTAGGGCCACTGTTGGAAACGGGAAGAAACCCGATCACACGAGCTTCCTCCTGAAGGGCACACGAGATGCACCAGGCTGGGTCGCATGGACGGTCTTCTTGCTAACCTCGGCTGAACAACCGTTTCCTCACTACCCTCTCTTACACGTGGGAGAGAGGAGAGAGCTCTAGAATAAGCATGAGAGGAGGGTCCTCTGAAGGATTAGTTTCAGAGATTCCGTTCGATTATACTCTGGAAACCATGGACAGGAGATGAGGCGGATAAGAACGTAACATTCTTTCATCAAGTGGACGTGCATGTTCGAAACCATTTCATCGCCATAGGGAGAAGTAGGAGAAAACGATAACTAGGGACAGGATGTGCAAATGGACGACCTACGTAAATAAAAACACGAACCGAGCACCTTCCTTCAAAGTATACGAATGATGCACCGGATCATAGTGGAATTCCCAAGTAGGGTGTCAACGAACAGGACGAATGTCGCCATCTGAATCTGAAGACAATGACGGAAATAAAGGAAAGGGAGTGAGAATCTTACTAAAGAATTCTCAGGGGATCTCCTTCTACGGTGTCATCATCAAGTCTCCAGGAATCTCTGGGTTATTATAAAATAGTGAACATACTAAGATTAAATTTTAAGTTCAAAAATACTTTTACCGAGATTCGACCAATTTTAATTATGCGTCTTATAATGCATCATAATCTTAACATGTCATATTTATAATGAACTTTTCTTTTATCATTACATCATATTCCTCATCATCATCATTAATATAACATGCATAGAAGAACATCATATTTCTCATCATCAACTCATGTATGTTATGCATAGAAGAATATCATAATAGCTACACATGGACATGGTGCACATAATTTATTTCTTTAGTACCTTAGGTGACTTTAAAATCTTATCATCATCATTATTTTCCTGGGCCACCCTATACTCCACCCTTTTGGGAGTAATCTAGGTTATGAGCTCATACCTTACTAGTCGTCACTAGCATATACTTATCCTTTTTGATAAGTTAAAGTCCTAACTCTACCCTTTTGAGAGAACAGGTTAGGGGGCAAGAATCACCTTTTCACCACCTATAGTTTGATGGGTCCAAAGGATCATTTTCTCATAAATTTTAAGTCACCTTTAAGTCTTTGCATGTTACAACTACAATTCATAATCATAACATTTTCTTATTTATAGTCTTATTCTGAATAATATATATCAACTATAATCATGCATCTGGAGATTCCCAGGAAGAGAGGTGGGTCACAATGGACACGCTTAAATACCAAATCTTTCCTTAGCCAGAATCTTTCCAAATTGCACTCTTACAGGAATACACTTTCTTCCAGGAACAAAATATGTCTTTATTTCATGCATAAGTTTTCATTGTTTGCAACAACTATAACATACAAACCAGGGAATCAATCAATGACACCAAATTCTTAATAAGCATCAAATCACATTTTAAGTACACATAAAATTACTAGCTTCCCATAAAATTCTTACAAAGTTTTAAAACTCTTTTAGAACTAATTCTTTTTGTTAAACTTGAAAGAAGTCATAGGACTTTAGGCCTAACTTAACCATGGGACCGATTTATAACTTGAAAGAATGTTCATAATTAAATCTTTCACTTAAGATAAAAGGAGCAAGTCTTGAGCTTTAGAGATTTAGGTGACATCTTAGAATTATTACCATGCTATGCAACCTTATTTTAATCTTATCTTTATAAGGTGATAGCTTGGAATTATAAACATGATATGCAATTCCATTTCTTTATCTTTAAGATTTAAGGTGATAACTTGAAAATTAAACATGATGCAAGAACTTGTAATATAAACATGATGCAAGAAACTTGCGCGGTATCGCATAGGACCAGGAGAGGGAGAAGAGAATCTTAAGCAACCGAGCGCCTAGTCCGCATAGGACCTGAGGGAGAAGAGAATTACATTTTTTTTTAAGCTCCAATTCTCAAGACTTCTTAAAGAATAAATTCTTTAACTCCAATTATCTCATTTCTTCGCTTATGATTCATAGGCAAGTCTTTGAGCTCTAGGATTTTTAGGTGATGACATAAAATAAACATGCCATGCATTGATTCTTTTAGCCATTATAAAATAAAGTGAGAGCATAAAATAAACATGAGATGCAACTTCTTTATTATCTTTAGAGATTAAGTGACAACTTGAAATTTAAACATGAAATGCAAGCTTGGAAATTTAAACATGAGATATGCAAGTTCATTTATTCATTCTTGAGAATTTAGTGATGACATAAAATAAATATGGTTATGCAAGGCATAAACTTAAACATGGATGCAAGTTCACTTTATTTCTTTACTAGAGCTCCTTCAAGACTTTAAGAAAATATGATTTCAACCCAATATATATCTTAGCAAGACAAAGTGAAAAATACATATTTCATATTCAAACCTCAAGATAAAAACATTATTCTTTAAAGTTTTGCATTAAATGGAATGTTCAAGCTTTAGAGGCCTAACTTGTGATGGATTTACAACCCATATTCAAGGTCCTCATCATCAAGCCATCATTTCATTCCTTCCTAGGCCATTTGGCCGAAACCATGAAAGGAAAATAAGGAAAGAAAAACTGAAATTTTAGAAGCTTTGGAAACTAGTGAAACCTTCAAGTTTTAGAGATCTAACTTGTGAAAGCTTTGCAACCAACACTCAAGAATCTCATCATCAAACCATGGTCTCATCATAAGCTAGGCCATATGGCCGAAATACTTTAAAAAGAAAGGAAGAAGAAACTGAAAATGAAAACTTAAAAGAAAGCCATGAAATCATCATTTTGAACCAAGAACAACACTTGCAAAGCATAAAATAAACTTAAAAACAACTCCCTACCTAATTTGATTTGAAAGAAAGGAAGAGAACTTGGTTTCCTTGAGTGAAATGAAGAAAATATCCTTGAAAACTGAAGGGAGAATTCAGCCAAGAGGAGGAAGAAAGAAAGCTTTTGGTGCTCCTAAAACTAGAATTTGTGTAAGTTATGAACTAAGCATCTAAACTATCTTCAAGCATGCCTATTTATAGAGATTTTGCAGCTCATAAATGGACAAAGGAAGGAAGGAAATCTGACCAAAAATTAGAGAAAAAAATAAGGAAGAAAAATCATTTTGTTTGGTGGCTTAAAACATGGAATCATGTTTCCATGTTTTCATGATTCTTTGTTTTCATTCTTTGGATTTTTGTGTAATAATTTTCTGACTTATTACTCAATAATTTCGTGCATTACAGCCTTGTGGAAGAGGATTTTGTGTGTTCCATGTATTATTTAGGTGTAGGCAAGGTATTCATGCAATTTAGAGAATTTACGGTTAAGGGCTTAAGTGAATTACTAAGCAATTTGGGTGTTTTAAGCAATTTTAGGTTCTAATCAATCTAAATAAATAATTTTGACTCTAGATTAGTAATTAGAATTTAATAAGCTTTAATTTGAGCCTAATATTGCTTAGGTTTCGTTAGACAAATCAAAAATCTCAAAATTTGCAAAACTTGCACAAGACAGGGGCAAAACGGTCATTTTACTTAAAAATTGCCCGGACCACCCGAGCTTAACCAATGGTTAATCATGGCTTAAAAACACCTTTTAAAACATTTTAGTGAGGTTCGGACTCTCGGCACGCAAATCGGAGTTAAAACACGGGGCGTTTTGGTCATTTCGCGTCGAAACTCAAAATTAGATTCTTCTCCTCTATTAACACACATAACACAAACAATCCCTTATTATCATCAAAACATCCCCTTGAGGATGGGTGGGGCCCACGATCCTCATTTTCTGAGTAAAATAACCTCAGGGCATTTTGGTCATTTTACACGTACAGAAATTCGGGTTTGCAATACTTGCACGAATTGCTCCTAACTTCTCTTCTAACGTTATATTCCTTTATTAAGGATTGTTTGGTCTCAAATTTTATATAATATTTACCTACGGTAATTTGGTAATTTCTAATGACAGTAAAAATTACAGGAAAATTGGGGCGTTACATTACTCCCCTCCTTAAAAAGAATTTCGCCCTCGAAATCGTTACCTAGAATAGCTCTGGATTGTGCTTGCATATCTATTAGCTTCCCATGTAACTTCTTCGGTTTCACCTCGTCCCCATGCTACTTTGACAAAGGTACGCCTTGTTCTTAACTGCTAACTCCTTGGTCAACGATTCTCGTGGGTGGTAAGTTAAACGTTAGGTCATCTCTTAATTGTACATGTTCTGGCTCTAGTACATGACTTGGGTCAGAATGATATTTCCTTAACTGGAGACATGGAAAACATCATGAAGGTTGGACAGACTTGGGTAGGGCTATACGGTAGGCTACAGACCTATTTTGCTAAGGATTTCAATGGACCAAGAAATCTGGCTTTTCTTTACTTTCATTGCTCGGCCTATGCCTGTGGGGTGATTCTTAGGAACACATGGTCCCCTTCTTGAAAATCTAGCGGTTTCGCGCTTGTCCGCATAGTTTTGTCGACTTTGAGCAGGAAGAATTTTATCCCTAATCTTCTTAATTTGTTCCGTTGTTTCCCTCACAATATCAGGTCCAAGTAGACTTTGCTCTCGGGCTCATACCAACATAGAGGTGATTGACACTTCCGTCCATAGAGGGCCTCGTATGGTGCCATACCGATACTTGCATGATAACTGTTGTTATATGCAAATTCAATAAGGCAGGACTTATCCAACTCCCTCTTTGATCTAAAACACATGCCCTCAACATGTCCTCCAAAGTTTGGATAGTTCTTTCAGATTGACCGTCCGTTTGGGGGTGATAAGCCGTCAGACACAGCTTTGAACCAAACGCCTTCTGAAAGGCTCCCCAAAACCGTGACGTGATCGCGGATCTCGATCCGAGATTATCGTTGACGGTACTCCATGTAATCTTACTATCTCCTGAATATATAGTGCTAACCTATCCAAGGAATAAGTCACCTTAATAGGTAAAAAGTGGGCTGACTTAGTCAACCGATCCACTATTACCCAAATGGCGTCATGATTCGCTTGGGTCCTCGGAGTCAGTTACAAAATCCATGGAGATACTATCCCACTTCCACTCGGGGATTGATAGGGGTTGCAACATTCCAGAAGGTCTTTGGTGCTCAATCTTCACCTTTTGACACACCAAGCACTTATTCACCCATGTGCACACATCCTTCTTCAATCCTGGCCACCAGACATCTTCTTCAAATCTTGATACATCTTGGTGGCACAGGATGAAGGGTGAAATGACTCTTATGGGCTTCCTCCAAAATATCCTTCGAGGTCACCACTAGCAGGTACACATATACGACCTTCAAACCTCCATAAACTATCATTCCCTTGGGTAAAACCTTTCAACTTATGGGCCTTCCGCCTTTAAGGTCTCTTGAAATTCTATCTTTCCTTTGGGCTTGAGCAATTCTTTCCTTGAATTCACTCGTCACACTAAGATGACAAGCTCTTATGCCCTTAGTGGTCAAGGTCATTCCTAGGTTTAGGTCTCAAACTGCTCAATTAACTCAACCTCCTTCACCATCAAACGGGACACTTGTAAGGATTTCCTACTTAGGGCACGAGCTACAACATTAGCTTTACCTGATGAAGTTAACCCAAAATCATAATCTTTTAAAAACTCCATCCACCTTCTTTGCCTCATGTTTAGCTCTTTTTGATCAAAGAGATATTTCAAACTCTTGTGATCGGAAAACACCTCAAACCTCACTCCGTATAAATGGTGTCTCCAAATCTTTAGAGCAAACACGACGGCTAACTCAAGGTCATGGGTGGGGTAATTTGCCTCATGGGCTTGAGTTGTTCGATGCATAGGCCACCACTTGCCTATTTCTCTTGAAACCCTCGAAGCATCACAGGACACTTCAAAAGGCACATTGGGTTGGGTGATACTAAAATAGGGGTTGAGGTTAGCTTGTGTTTCAGCTCTTGAAAGCTCTTCTCACACTCTGGGTCCATGAAAAGGGGTGTTTTTCCTAGTTAGCTTGGTCAGGGGTAGGGAAATCTAAAAATCCCTTGATAAACGACGTAATAACCAGCTAAACCTAAAAAGCTCCTTACTTCAATTACCGTGGTTGGTCTTTCCCAGTTCACAACCGTTTCCACCTTACTAGGATCTACAGGAATTCCTTTCTTAGATACTACATGCCCTAAAAATTTCACCTCATCTAACCAGAATTCACACTTAGAAAGCTTGGCATATAGTTTCTTTTCCTTCAAGATTTCTAGTACAAGATCTATAGTATGATGGAATCACTTAGAGTAGGGTTCATAGTATAAAACAAGTTGCCAAGTCGTTAATTCCACATTCACCACATAGCCTATCCATCATCACTATCCAATCAAGGTTGTCTCTTGTTAACAAAGCATTTTAGAACCATGGTGAACCATCAAGATCAAGATTTGGAGTCGACTTTCCATCTTACCGTTTTAAAGGCAATAAACTTGTCCTTGACCATGTGAACCTTTAGTTGAGTATATATCATCCTATACTCGAGTATGAGGAAAACTCACTCTGGTAAAAAGCATCAGTTTTCAAATACAAGAAAATATTACTTGAGTATTGGAAACCTATGCTCGAACCCCAAAACCCTTGACCGCAACCAAAGGCCAAACCCCTAAACCATAACGAATAGCAACTCAATGAATAGTAACTATAAACCATGATGAATAGTGGATAACATACTCTGGGCACAGGCATCCATATTCAAATTCATTAAACGTTAGTTGAGAGCTTGAATAACCTATATTCGAATACATGTCATCCTATACCGAGTATCCAAATAGAGTTCTTTGCAATAGAATGCATGGGTGCATTACATGGAGCCCTAGTTTGGACTTTGCCTATTATTAATCACGTATTTATGCTAGGAAGGTCACATAGGTTTTTTTTTTTATTGGTTTCTTAATTC
Organism: Dalbergia oliveri; assembly: GCA_030441495.1. Classification (NCBI taxonomy): domain Eukaryota; kingdom Viridiplantae; phylum Streptophyta; class Magnoliopsida; order Fabales; family Fabaceae; genus Dalbergia; species Dalbergia oliveri. The sequence continues at coordinate 10,699 of JAMLFY010001044.1, forward strand.
AAGATGGAAGCAATGTACTCTAGACGGGTTCATAGTATTCGAGTACAAGTTGTTGTTCGTTTATTTTCTCACATTCACCACATAGCCTATCCATCATCACTATCCAATCAAGGTTGGTCTAATCTGAAAGGTTAACAAGATATTCAGAACCATGTAAACCATCGATATCTATTGGAAATTGACTTTCCATCTTACCGTTTTAAAGGCAATAAACTTGTCCTTGACCACGTCAACCTTTAGTTGAGTATATATCATCCTATATTTCTAGATGAGGAAAAACTCACTCGGCAAAAGCATCAGTTTTCAAATACAAGAAAATATTACTTGAGTATTGGAAACCTATGCTTGAACCCCAAAATCCTTGACCGCAAACCGAATGGCCAAACCCCTAAACCATAACGAATAGGCAACTCAATGAATAGTAACTATAAACCATGATGAATAGTGGATAACATACTCGGTACATAGCATTCCACGTTCAAATTCATTAAACTGTTACTTGAGAACTTGAATAACCTATATTCGAATACATGTCATCCTATGCTCGAGTATCCAAGTACTCTTTGCAATAGAATTTGCATGTGGCATCAAAACATGGAGCTGGAGTTTCAACTTTGCCTATTATTAATCACGTATTTATGTCAGGAAGGTCACATAACTTTTTTTTATTAGTTTCCTGTATTTTAATTTGGGGAAGCAACGTACTCCAGATTTGGTTTATGATATTCGAGTACAAGTTGCTCTGTCAGTAGCCATTTTCTCACATTCACCACATAGCCTATCCATCATCACTATCCAATCAAGGTTGGTCTCTACTGAAATAGGTCAGACATTCAAAATGTACAATCCAAATTTTTCCTGTATTTAGTGCAAATGACCAAAATGCCCCGAAGTCATTTCTACCCTAATTTGAGCAAGCTTTACCTTATTCTTTTTACGGGTTAGTATGTTTTAAAAGCTGGACTGTAAATGCAATGTTTGATATCAGCAAATTCGTTTTTGAACTTTTGCTCAAAATGACCAAAATACCCTTGCTCTTCTTTACGCAAGTAAAGGCGCCGTTTTATTTTCAGCTTTTCCAGGAAGTACGGAAAGATGTTTTTGAGTGAAGGAGTGGACCATCCAGTCGAACCAGGGGAGGTCCCGAGCAGTTTTAGTGCAAATTACCGCTTTACCCTATAAAGATGTAAATGCGCCTATGAATACCAGTTGAACCTAAGCAATATTAGGCTTGAATCAAAGATTAATTTATTTCGATAAATAATCGTAGTGAAAATCATCATTAACCTTGATTAGAAACTAAAATTGTTTAGTCAAATTCTAATTTCATTCTTTAATCCAAGACTACTAATCAAAAAGTGATGAATAGTGATTTTTCTTCTAATTTTCTTAAATTAAGGAAATTTGTCTACAACCTTTTTTACCAAAAGAATGATTTTAAAATTGTTAATCTAGATTAGAACACCCCCTAAACCAAGCCTTGATGAACTGAATTATCCTTGATTACATCTAAACATTTTCTTACAAACTCCTAACCCAAACCTTAATTAATGAAAGACTGAAACGCATCATTAAACCACAATTACATGGATGTTTTCCCTCCCCTTTCCCTTCTAGGTTTGGCCCGAATTCCTCCCCCAAAATTCATCAAATATTGATTTCAAATTTCATCCAAAAAGGCTATGCAAAGCTAGGACTTGACTACACCTAAGCTAGGACTTAAACCAAATTCCAAGACAAGCTTTAGAAGATATTTTCCTTCCATCCAAAGCCAAAATTTCAGCCAGCCTTCCCCTGAAATCAGCCACAACATTTTATTCTTTATAAATACCACACCTTGGAAAGCTTAACACCTTTTTGATCATTTGCTAAGTTGAGTTTCTTGTGACTTTCTCTCATTTTTCTCAATTTTCCCTTCCTCTAAGTTCTTTTTCTTCCTTCCTCAAAGAACCACCACCACCACCTCGAGCCACCACAAACAACCTCAAACCACCAACTTGATACCTTAAAACATTCCTAAACACCAAATCTCACCATTTCCAAGCTTGCATCCTCAAGGAAAAATCATCTTCCTTGAGAACCTTTGGAGGCCGAATCCTTGTTGCTCACCAAGAGAAGATTTGTGCTCTTTATTTCCTCTCTCAAACTCAAGCTTTCTTTCAAAGCTTTTAAGATTTCACTTGGTAATGGTTTTCTTTCAAGTTCTCCTACTTTCTTTGAGAAAAGTTTCTAGTTTTCTCTTGTTCTCAAACTCTTTTTCTTCCTCCTTACTTTCATGATGAAGCCAAGCTAATTTTTACTGGAATTTTTACTGTCATTAGGAATTACCGAATTACCATAGGTAAATATTATATAAAATTTGAGACCAAACAATCCTTAATAAAGGAATGTAACTTTAGAAGAGAAGTTAGGAGCAATTCGTGCAAGTATTGCAAACCTTGATTTTGGACGCTAACACTTCAAAATGCCCGAGGTTATTTTACTCAAGAAAATGAGGATCATGGGCCCCACCCTTCCTCAAAGTTGATGTTTTGATGTTAATAATGTAACACCCTAATATTTAACCTCAATACGCCTAGGACGTATCAAGACTAATTATTAGTTATTACTTCTCTTTAAATTCATTTATAAAATACTTCGGAAAATACGGAAATTTTTTTTTGAAATGATTTATATAAACCAAAGTGCGAGCCTTTGCGCGTAACATAAACAACGTGAAGCGGAAGAATAAATAAAACATACAGAATATAAACATTAAAGAACACATCCATCATAAACATCATTCCTCATTACATTAGATAATATAGTTTAGTACATCACAACAGAAATATAACAGAAACATAAAGTCTTACCCATACTAGTGGTAGAGTTGCAGGACAATGGGAAACATAAAGACAAATACATGGTAATAATCCCAAAAGATAAACACCCAACTATCACTACCCTCCCACTCCAAGCCTACTGGTGACGCCCTCCTGCGGGGAGATGTAATTAATGACGAAGCTCCTCCAATGTAGCCCAACGAAGCGGAGATCTAGGCATGGAATCGAGGGGACAGCATGGCTCCGCGTCGTGGTCGCCTCTCTGGCTGTCGAACGCGCCTCGCATGCCTCCCTTGGTGACTCGTGTCCTCACCACCTCCGTGACCCATAGGGGACGAGGGGAAGATCCCTCCGAGGATCAGCCTCCTATCGAGAACGGGGAACATACTCAGGATATCCCGCGTACCTCTCGATCGAGGAAGGTTGGGCACGACGGCTCCGCCCATCTCCTGGTCGTGTCCTCTCAAAGACGAGGTCGTCGCCAAAGGGTGAAGTTGGATCGAAGTGAGAGCTCAGACTGGGGAAGCAAAGGGCGTCCCACGTATGCAAAAACGCGCACCTCGCAATGACCCTTGAAGTGGTAGGATGATGCTCTGGGTCATAGTGCACCTCCCATGTAGGCGGGTCAATGAAAATCACGAACGACGCCATCGATATCTGAAGACGAACCGAAAGAAATAGAGAGAATGGTGAGTTCTTACTAAAGAATCTCAGGAGGGAAGTCCTCTATCCTAGTGCCATCGTTACGTCCCCAAACCTTGGGTTTATTATGAAAAGGTTGAGCATGCATAGGTTCATTATGAGGTTTTCACAAAGGTCGTTGTCCAAGGTCCATGTCTTTTATAATGATTCTTAATGCATGTATGCAACATAATGTTTCATGGATGCATGGAGCACTTTAGGTAAATCAAACAATAATTCAAACAACATTTGTGTGGCATGAAACTTTTCTTTGAACATCTTTCCTTTTCTCATACTTGTGTCACCAATAATATAGTAACCGCACCCCTTAAGCTAGGCTATGAGCTCATACCTTAACTAGTCGTCACTAGTTCTTACTTATCCTCTTGATAAGCGAATCATAAACATCATAATCCCGACTCCCAGAGTACGGGTAGGGGGCCTAAGGATCACCCATCATGGGACTTTCTCCTTCTTCGAAACGCATCGACTGGTTAAGACCAGCTCAGCTTTGTCCGCTTCTGGATGGCTCGACGTCCATACCTCCACCCGTTTACTTTCTTCTTATTCCTAGAAGGAGACGTTCTGGCATATAACTTTAAACTTCATATTTCTCAAAAACTTTCTTTTGTCCCAAATTTGACGGAAATTCGGCGGCATAACAGCTATCTCCGAATTTCCTCAAATTTGAGTCATGCCACATAATTTCAGTCACATGCATCATTTTCATGGAACTTTCTCATTGCCACAACTTTCTAGTTCACATGAGCATATTTCTCAATTTCATTCATATCTTTGAAACATTATGCATCTCAAACACAACATTTCATCAAATTATGCATATAAAGTTTCATGCTCAAGGAACTAACATAATCACATCATCATAAGTGTGCACGAGGTTCATCATCATAATCATACTCTCTCGTCCACCTATCTCATAGGATCTTATGCTTTGCCCTTTCGGGCTTTAAACTTGTATTTGCATTATTATTACCCTCAAGGGGTTGGCACTTAAACTTTTCCTCTAAGATTTGAACTCACCAAGATTCCACTCAGCACTTAACATAAAGGGAGAGAAATATATATCATTTGCTTAAGCTCTGGCTTAATCTCCATTCGCGACCCTTTTAAGATCCATCTTTGCCTAAGGCTCCATAATTAATTCTTAGATCAATTATGAGGGATTCCTAGGCATGTTCTCTAAGTTATAAACCACTTAGATCTCTTATCATCATCTTATACTTAGAAATTAGCACCTAATCATTTATGAAGGGATCTTGTACATGTCTTACTAATTATGAATCATTTATCCCTGAATTAATCATGCTAGAAGATTTGCACTTCTTTGTATTAAGGTGTTCTAGAATTCTCATCTCAAGTCCCTTTTTAGTTACTTATTCTTTACTAGCTTCTCTAAATCGATCCTTGCTTCACTCAACATAATTTTACACATTTAACACCTTAGAACAGCATTACAGGAGCCAAACATAGAACCAAATCATGAACCCATAAGATCACATAATCTCTTGGGTTGAAATGCATATAAGTTGCTAGTTTTCTCGAATGTTTTTGAAACAAAAGGTGTTCTGGTAATCGATTACATGTTCCTAGTAATCGATTACCAGGAGCTCAATTCATTCTGGGTTTTCAAAAACAACCGGGTAATCGATTACACATAATGGTAATCGATTACGAGGTTAAACCCGTTTCCAAAAGTAAAGACATAGGGTAATCGATTACATACGACGGTAATCGATTACTTAGGGTTAAATCCGTTTCCGGAAAAGTAAAGAACATTTGGTAATCGATTACTTTATAATGTAATCGATTAAATGTTTCCAGAAGGTTCTGGGCATGAAAAGCCGTAGAATTGATTACACTGCCTCTGGAAATCGATTATGACCAAAAGTCCTTCTAAAACCCTTTGGGTTCACTTACATGGTGGTAATCGATTACCAGACCTCCGAAAATTGAGAAAACATTTTTGACACATTCCAAACTATTTTAAACCTCGAGACCTCATAAAACAGTTTTCCAACATTTCCTTGAAAATTATTCATGTATTTTACAAAATCAAACCATTGTTGGTTCATACCAAAACTCATCCATTTCTTTTTGAATGGAGTTTCCTTTTTAGGATACTTAGGGCAAGTCTTTGAGCTCTAGAGTGTTTAGGTGATGACAAAATCTTAAACATGCCATGCACTTTATTTTACTCTTCATTAGAAAGTAAAGTGAGAGCATAAAATAAATATGAGATGCAACTTCATTATTATCTTTAAGGATTAAGTGATGACTTGAAATATAAACATGAAATGCAAGCTTGGGAATTTAAATATGGTAATGCAAGTTCATTCATTTACTCTTGTGAAATTAGTGATAACATCAAAATAAACATGAGATGCAAGACATAAATTTAAACATGAATGCATCTTGTTTTTGTCTTAGCTAGAGCTCTTGCAAGACTTTTAGAGGAACATAAACCTCAACCCATTATGCATCATAAGGCAAGCTTTAGAGTTCTTAGCACCTAGACTTCAAGAGAAATCTTAAGGTTTGAACTCACCATCAAGCTTAAGGAAATGGACCCAAAGTTCATCACTTTGTCTAAACAAAACTACAAGAACTAAGTCATATTCTTTATTTTATTGCTCATAGGCTTCAATCTAGCGTAAAATTCTAGAACGGCCGACCAACTTTAAGGTTGGCAAGGGTAAGCCTAGAGCTCTTTGAAATCATGAGATTAACTTTCTTAACAAAACTTTCGTGATCTACTAGACATATTTTACAAACTTTGTTCAAATCCATAGAAGAAAATGAAAATCCTTAAAGGAAAGAGGAAGAAGGAAAAACCGAAACTTAAGCCAAGAAAAGAAAGGAAATCCAAGCATGTATGGTCCAAGACCAAGTTGTTTCAAGCTTTAGAGGTTTCTCACATGACAACAACAAATCATTATCTTGAAACCTCATCATCAAGCTCACATTCTTTTGTAAGAAGGCCTCTTGGCCGAAGAAAGAGGGAAGGAAAGGAGTTTGAAACCAAGAGAAAAACTAGAACTTTCTTGAAGAACACAAACAAAAATCATCAAAACTTAACCCCTACCTTAAGAAGTCTTGAAGAGATGTAAGAAAGCTTTGTTTTCTAGATGGAAGGAGAAGGAAATCCTTTTGGAGTCTTGAGGAAGAAATCAGCCAAGTTGAGGAATTTGAGAGGAATGAGAGAATTTGCAAGAAGTGTGAACTTACCAAGTGAACCAAAGTGTGACAAGGTTCATCAAGGCTTGGTATTTATAAAAATGAGACATGTTGGCTGATTTGGGGTGGAATGGCTGATGACTTTTCAAGGTCAGAGGAGGAAAATATCTCTTACAAAAGCATGGGCTAGGCATGGCAAGCATGGTTGGAAGCATGGGCAAGGTATGGCCTAAGGCATGGACTTGGAGTGCATCACAACTCAACATGTGGCACCATTGGGAGACAATTTTCGGCCTCCTCATCACCAAGGGGAAGGGATTTTTGTTCATGTAATTGTGGTTTAAGGATGTGTTTAAGTGTTTCTATGATTAGGCTTTTTGATTAGGAGTTTGTAAGCAAGCGTTTAGGTGAGAAAATGGTTAATTGAGGTGGTTCAAGACTTGATTAGGAGGGTGATCTTATTAGATTAGTAATTTAAAATAATTCTTTTGGTCAAATGAGGTATGGCTCAATTCCTTAATTTAAGGAAAGAGAGAGAGAAAACACTATTCAAGATTCCATGACTAGCAATCTTGAATTTAAAGAATACAATTAGAGTTTATCTAAGCAATCTTAGGTTCTAATTAACCTTAATAAATCATTTTGACTCTAGATTAATTATCGAAATAAATTAATCTTCCACTTAGAGCCTAATATTGCTTAGGTTTGCTTAATTGCTTCATTAGGC
>JAMLFY010001045.1:0-18120 GCA_030441495.1 Dalbergia oliveri
AGGCCAGTATCAAAACCATTCACGTATTGAAGGGTTGCCTCCTCCTTCAAAAAGGTCTTCTTTCTCTAGAGTTCGTAAATAGCTGAATCCCACTTATACTCTTTGTTCCGAACTATGCTCTCAAGATCAAAGATCTTATTGGTAAACTCTTTCTTCTCCAAGCTTCACCCTCGAGCTCGGCCAACTTGTCATCCTCTAGCTTGTTCATTTTCTCCTTCAAATTAGTCACTACTTTAGCGTTGCTTGCCTTAGTACAAAGACCACAACTTTCCCTGTTAACCCTTTTAACCTATACCTCAATTCCAAATAGCACACCATGGCATAAGTACAAAGACCATATACTTGAAGGCATTTTAGCAAGCCTACGACCCCTGCCTCATCAAAGGTCTTCTTGTCCTCAACAGACACAAGGAGCTTATCTCCTTTAGAGAAAAGGGATACTTCAAGCTCTAGAGGGAAGAGGTCAGGAGGGAGAAACCCATGCAAAGAGAGCTCCATCGTCTTTGTCCTATAGGGAGATCTATCAAGGCTTTCCCTCTCCAAGCCAACCCCCACTTCGGTCACAACCTCATCAAATTTCCTGCGAGAACGCCTCATTATCATGGGCTAGGAATTTGTCTCTAAGCCCTCAGCCGTTACCTTTTCGATAGCATGAGAAGTAGTGTGTAACACCTAAAAATTATCTAAAAATTAATTTAAGCTTTATAGTCGTAATTTCAAAAATCTACAATTTAGCAAGATGAGGATGGCCCAACAATAGAAAAAAAATTTGGGCCGGGGTGAATAGTAACATTGCAACAATAAGACCGCCAAAACCCAGATTCAACAGGAAATGAGACTGAGAAGAGAGGGTTGAGATTAGAAATAGTTAGAAATGAGGATTTTATATCTAGGATTAAATTTCGGGTGATGTTGGGTTACCGGTACAATGTTTCACGTTCAGTAAAATTTCGGTATGCGATTTAAGGAAAGATAGTTTAATCTTTATAAAAGGGTAATGATTATCTCTTAGGACCAAGTGTAAGGCTAAGATTTAATCTTGAATTAAGGATTAAATCCTAGCCATTCATTTCTTTTTAGACAAAACTACTAAATTCGTCCCTCTAAAATTTCACGCCAACCAAATTAGTCCCTAAAAAATAAACTCTCAATTGGTCCTGCAAAATTGAATAGTTGATCAAATAGTTCCTACAAAAAAATCTCTCAACTTCATCCCCTACAAAAGTGAATTAAGAACAGTTAATCCTTTTTGCCTCACTTATCAAATGGACTAATTTGGCCGATTCTTCAATTTTGTAGGGACCAATTGTTTGATTTGAAGTTTCTCCAGGGACCAATTTAAGATTTACTTTTTAGGGACTAATTTGTCTTCTATTCAATTTTGTAAGGACCAATTTGAGAGTTTTTTTTTTAGGGAGCAATTTGATCGGCAAAATTTTAGAGGGACCAAAATGGGTGTTGTGTCTTCTTTTTATCATTAGAAAGAAACTATACTTTATTCATATAAAGATTACATTTATATCAACATAGGAATAAGTCATCCAACCTTATCACTCCATGAATCAAATTCTGACAGCAAGGGACACAAAACAGCCACCATTGTTGCTTCATCAAAGAGATTCAAACTTGATTTAAACCTCCAAAATCATAGCCTAATCTTGTTAAAATCTCAAGACCTCTTCACAAAACTTACTCTACTCATCACCATCTTCAAATCTAACCGTTTAAAATCTAAAAAAATCTCCATCACTCCTCACCTTGATACCTACTTCCTTTCTGATTTCATAAGGGTTTGGGAGCTTTGAAGTAGAAGGATCAATCTTGGAGTAACTTGGAGCCAAGAATCCTTAAACACCAAAAGTAGGGTTTTTTTTGCCTTTCTCTTCAAATTTATTCTAATGATTTCTGATTGAAGTAGGCCTAAAGTTTTGAGTGTATTGGTTGATAATATATTGATATTGATGTGTTAATTTTGGTAGAGTAGTTTGATGTTGGGAAAAATTAGTTTGGTCAAAGAGATGTTTAGTGATCTTGCTAGATTTTAGGTTTCTTACAAGCAGTGTATAATCACGATCTTTCTGGGCATGTTGTAGGCATTTTGAGCTGAAAAAAATATATGTTCAAGATAACATCTTGGGCTAGTCCCATAAATTTTCTTGAGTTCTGAATTAGATCTAAACTGCTTGGAAAAATCATAACTGAGACAATATATGTGCTGTCTGGATTTCCTGACTTGAAGTTGAGAAATTTGCTAATTTTTTTTAACATAGTAAATGATTGATTTTTCCTTTGAAATTTTTACAGAGTGTTGAAAACATCTTTAAGTTCAAATGTGATTTTTGTTTTGAATTGATTCAATCATTTGTTAGGGCCCAAAAGTTATGTATTTCGGGTTCTGAGCTAAGGTTAAGGGGTTTCTGAGCACTAAAATTGTCTAATTTTTTTAATACAGTTAGAGAACTCTTTTTGCTCTGAAATGTTTATGGAACCTCTTGGACACATTGAAGTATCTTGGCTAATTTTTATAGTCTCTTAATTGATTGTTTGATGGGCAACTTAATTTGTGCTACAAAGATGTGAAATCTACCATATTGCTGAAAATGAATTGATGCTTGGAATTGATAATGCAATGGCATTTTTAGTTCTAGTATGACATGAATACTTGATATTAAATGTTTGGCCATGTGACTTGTGACACATAAATGCATGATAGAGGAAATAAAGAGTGGTTTATAAGGCCTGATTGAAATTGCATTGTGATTGAATGCCTATATGTGCTTTATGCACGCATTTGGACAAAGAAAAGAGAATATATAAATTCACTCGTGCATGTTCTGACATATGGACAAAAACAAACAAGACTTAGGTTGAATAAAGAAAAAGAGGAACTTCCGAAATTTATTTGAGTCATAGACGTGATCTAGGAATAGGTCTATGTATGATTCGGAAATGGAAAAAAATGAAGTTGAATGATCACGTATAGGAATGAGCTCTTGACAGCGTCTCTCTTGTGTAGTGTGATCCATTATAAATACCATTTGGTATAAAGTATCTATTGTGAGTTGTCCACATAAATACCTTTGGGTATAAACTAAGTCTTTCTATGTCGACGAAGAAAAATGCACTGATTTTATTTCTATGGCCATAAGGAAAAAGGCCACTTTGAGATAATTTTGCGGTATTTGCATATGCATAATCATATCATATGGAATCTCTTGATTAGAGTTACTTATTATGTGTTTGGGTTTCATGTTATATGTGCATTAAGTGAGTGAATGCTAAAAGAAATCCACTACGGAAGAGTTAGTTTTGAACTTTAAAAATGAACCTTTGATATACGTTGCATGTTCACCTCTTTCTAAATACAAGTGGTTGAGGCGATGACGATGACATTATGATTGTGTAACTGGAGCCACCCTACTGAGTACTGGATAATTCTCACTCCTATGTATTTTTGTGTTTCCTTGTCGCCAGGTTGATCCAGGGAACTATGGGGCTGCTACACACAAAAAAATAAAAATCAGTAGTTTAGTAGTTAGTGTTTTTATTATGTTGTACTTAGTTGTATGTATACGTTTGTAAACGTAATAGAACGATATGTATTCAAGCTCATAGAAGAGCTTCCTTTTGTACTTAACTATGTATTCAATAAATGTTGTGTTTCTTTGTCTGAATATTTTAATAGAATTACGCTTAGTTATTACACAAATTAATCGAGCTTGCTATAGATATTTAAGAAAGGTCCACTAATTAATAAGTAACAACTCTCAAGTACGATATCATGACTTAAGAATAGGGTTGTACTTGGGGAGGATGTTACATAGTGGATGCCCCTCCAATGAGGCCAGCTTAGATTGAAGAGGTCTCAATTTTGGAGTCATGGAATTTGCTAAAAGACAAGGAAGGGGTATCATAGCAACCTTTAAATCGCCAATAAATAAAGACACAAACCTATGAAAGAACTTACTAATATGTTGAATCACCTTAGCCCTATTAGAGATCCACTTTACTAGTGATCAATCACCTTTAAATTCTACTAGTGATAGATCGACCTTAGAATTTGATCAATGCAAATAACTAATAAATGACGATTGCCAATTTATTTAAATCACACATCAATTTAATAAGCCAATTACCATAGCCTAACTGCCAATCAAAAGTTAATTCTAATATTCTCCATCAAACATAAACCAATAGATCTATCAATTTATACCAAAAGGTTTCCCTAAATGACGATCGCCAATTTAGTTATCCCAATAAAGATTATACCAATCAGCACAATAATTAAAGGAATAGAACTCAGAAGATTAGAGAAAACCAATGCATTTAATATAAACAAAGGGTTTCAAACATCATCACAATCCATCTAGAAATCTCTACACTAGCAAAGAAATCTACTCCTCTATCTTTGAAGGATTACAATAATGAAGATAAGAACCTGAAAATAATAGCAATAATCCTGCCACAATCTCCAAGACAAAACCTTCACCAATGGAACCCTTAGAGAAAGAAGAAAAAGAGAGATGTAGAGAGAGAATAATAGCAACTAAAGTGCCAACCTAAAAGTGATAAAAAGCTTAGGATGAAAGTTCTCTAACAATCCTTAAATATTGCTCTCTAAAATTAGGCCAAAGTGGGCCCAAATTGATTTAATGGATTATTCTGTCATAACAGCCATCAGGTGCTAAATGATCATTAGCTGGCCTCACAAGCTGGCAGTATGCTAATGAACCATTTTAAGGTTACTGTTAAGCAGGTTCAACATTTGGACATAACTAATATCTTTACGTATTTGGTCATTTTGGCCCATTAAACATCTGAATCTGTCCTGGACACTAGAAATAGCAATTGTAGTCCTTTGAATAAGCTTTCCAACGCCACCAAAATCACCTCAATTGGATATCTGTAGCTCCATATATTACGAAAATACTAACTAGAGGTCAAGTTGGAAGCATCAGAACATTAGCAACCTTGTTCTTGACATTTTGCACTTGATCCAAAGCTCTTGTGCACAAAACCATACTCAAAGAGACAAGTCAAATGCAATAGGGTGTAATTACAAAATCAATGCAAAATCAATAATTCTAAAATCACACAATGAGGAGTAAATCAAAATCCTTATTAATTGCATCAATAACTCAGTAAAACTCATGCAAAAAGCTAAGGTTTGGTAGCAAGATAAGTGGCATAAATGCCCCTTATCAAACTCAACACTTAAGCTTTCACATGTCCTCATGTGAAACTAAGATCAAACCAAGGCATGGATAAACAATATACAAGGACTACACTAGACTCCTAAAACTAAAAATGCATGATGCATGAAAATAAATGACAATACACCAATCCAATGAACCTAGAGGCATACAGTAAGCTTTCACACCAACAATCAAGAGAATTGTAACAAGCAAGGCATGAACAAGAACATAGCACACAAAGTAGAATTCACATATGATGCATGGATCAAGTACAAAAATCCTCCCAAGGTCATGTTTGCCACTCATTCACTCAAGTGTTTTGGGTTATGATGCACACTCAATCACCTCAATTGAAAATGCATTACCATAAGCTTGCTAAGGGTCTTATTCTCCATTTTGTCACACACACATGCATACTGAATCAAGAGGACTTACCTTTGGTTGTAATGGGGCTTAGGTGAAGGTGGATAAATATATAGGCCAATGGGCTAAACCTCAAGTCAAAGGAGAGCAAATGCATACACCAAGAGCACAAGTGCCTAAGGGTACACTTTGTCCAAATTAACACAATTATAGGCCTTTCTTTTGCAATGTGGCACACCTTCAACCAAACTTTTTCAGAAATTTTTTTTTCAACCTTGCTTTTCTTTTTTTTTTTTTTTTTTTTTCTTGGTATGCCACTTGCTGAATTTTGAGTACACATTGTTCCTCCCCACACTTAAATTGGGGCATGTCCTCATGCTCTCCCCACACTTATGCTCAAGCACAAATAAGAATTTGCACAAATGCTCTCCTAAGCCTAAAAGGTTAGGAATTTTCATGGTTTTTCACTTTTGGCTAAGGATATGCTAAAACAAAAGAATGGGCAATAAGGCTCAAAGGGGCTAAACAATGGTAACATGCAAAGGTTGGCTATATGGGCAAGTGGCTAAAAAAAGAAAAATGCCTCAATCATATTCAAGCATGCACATGAAAACATATTTTCAAACAAGACCCTAAGCAAGTTCTAGAATGCAAATCCAAAGAGGAAACACACATGAACAAATAAGCATGGCACATGATAGTCCAATCAAAGAGGCTCAAAATCTCACAGGTAAAAGTGCATGTACTCAATCCAAATAACCAGTGAATCCACCAAGCATGCAATACAAAATAAAGTCAATGCCAAGCATGTCAATATAGTGCATGTGGTGTGAGCCTATGCATGTGACCTCTAAGGTGCCAAAGGGATGGTGTAAAACACAAACAAAATAAATATGATGCAAGAATTAAAACTAAAATGAAAATAAATAAAATAAAAAAAATAAAAAAAGAGAAAGGTAAAGAAAAACCTCATGGTGGGTTGTCTCCCACCCAGCACTTTGCTTTAACATCCCTAAGTTGGACGGTTAAGACCTCATGGAGGGTGTGCAGCTTCAACCCAAAGATAGGCAATCTAGCCCTTAGATCTGGGGGTCTCATGGAGGTGCATTAGCTGGTGCCCTCAATGTTACACCTAGTCATCCTAGAATTTTCCAACTCAATTGCACCATCAGGATGTGCGGGGTGACCAAGAAAGGTCCCTCCATCTAGACTTTGGCTTTCCAGCCATCAGTTTTGCCCGGGCTCATGCAACAAGATCCATTGCCCCTCACAGGGCTTCTTACCCAACATGGGCTGGTCATGGAGCACCTGGCAAATTGATGACCTGCCTGGGTGGTGTACCTGTATGAAAACTTGGGACATTCTAAAACAACAGGTCATCATATCCCATGGAAGAAGAAAAAGTGAGAGAGAGAGGATCTGGATCTTTACAGAGCATATTTCCACAAGCATCATCAACTAAAGAGTCAATGACATCAATGCCAAACACAGAGTGTTCCTCATGGGGATGTTTCATAGCATCAGATAAAGAGAATTGGACTTTCATGTCCCTACACTCCATGGATAATGTGCCAGCATAAACATCAATCATGGTTTTACAGTTTTCAAAAATGGTCTACCCAAGATTAATGTATGCTGGCTGGCATTGGTGTCATTCTCCATCTCAAGCACATAAAAATCAACAGGGAATATTAAATCATTTACCTGGACAAGAACATCTTCCAATACTCCTTCTGTCTTGTAATGCTGTTTGGCCAGCTGAATTTGCAACCCGGTTGGCTTGAGCTCTCCAAAGTGCAAGGACTGGTAGAGTGATTTAGGCATAACATTAATGCCAGCTCCAAGGTCAGCTAGGGCTCTTGTGATATGCAAGTTCCCAATGGTGCAAGGAACATAGAATGTGCCTGGGTCCTTGCACTTGGGTGGTAGATTGGGCTTGATAATGGAGGAAGCATTTACCCCATAGTCACCTTGTCCTCCCCACCGCCCTTTATTTTCCTCCTATTGGTGCACAGATCTTTCAAGAATTTAGCATATTTGGGAATTTGCTTGATTGCATCCAATAGAGGTATGTTCACATGCACTTTTTGAAGGTTTCCAGTTTCTGAATCAAATTTCTAGAGTAGCCTTTGGGTTGCATTCTTTGTGGGAATGGAGGAGAGGAATGAAATCTAGAACTTTTGTGGCTTCTGTTAGCTTGCCACACCTTGGCCATCCGAGAGATGCCCTTGTGCCAGCTTCCATTTGATGGTTTCTGGAGCTGCCTGCCAGTTGACCGCGTAGCACTCACCAAATGCTCCAGAGCTCATCTTCAGTTGCTTCTTTTCCTGAGATGCCCAGCCACTTTGGAATTTTTGTCCTAAACCTTAGAGTAATAGCACAGACATTTCCCTTGGATTTGGCATGGTCTGGAAGGTAACTGGGAGCTGGGGTTTGTGACTTCTGATTTTGCTTCATTTGAGTCACCTCCTTCTCAGTTGGGCATTTTCTTTCCTAATTTCCTATATTTGCTCCATCATCATCTTCATCATCTCAATCATAGTAGGATCTGAAGATGGAGGTGCAGGAGGGTCGGTCTGCCTTGATGAGGTGCCAAGTACTTTTGCTGTGAAGGTTGGCCCGTGTTGAGAATTATTACCCCACTTCAAATTAGGGTGATTCTTCCAGCTGGAGTTATAAGTGTTTCCAAATGGGAATTGACCTCCTAATTTGAGGTTGACTTGAAGGGGCTAGTTGCTACCCCATGGTTGAGTCATCTTGCAATGGCACATATCAGTGTGATGATCATTTGAAGTACATATGCCACAGACCTTAGGAACCACTGAGTTGCTACCTGGCTCACCATTAATTGCTGCATAAGGCCAGAAAGTTGCTAAAGTTGGGTCAATGGATTCTCTGACTAGCTCACTTCATGAAGGCCTCTAGTAGTTGTGGCTGCCCTGAACCAAATTGCTGAAAATTAGCAGCCATATTCTCAATTAAAGCATGGGCCTTCCAGTCTTATCTAGAAGTGCCCTTCCACTAGCAGCATCTATCATACATCTATCAGGAGGTATCAACCCCTCATAAAAGTACTGAAGAAGGAGTTGCTCTAGAATTTGATGATTGGGATAGCTTGCACAAAGGAGCTTGAAGCGTTCCCAATATTCATGTAAAGTCTCATCAGTTGGTGGATTCTAAAGATCTCTTTTCTAGAGAAGCCACTCTAGAGGGAAATACCTCTCTAAGAAAAGCTTCTTCATCCTATCCAGCTATTTACAATCCCATCTGCAAATTAAAGAACCATTTTTGGAGCACTTCTAGGGAGAAAGGGAATGCTCTCAGCTTAACATCATCCACCTCCACCCCATTGGGTCTCATGCCAGAACACACCATATGAAGCTTCTTCAAGTGTTAGGGGGTCTTCTCAGACAGCCCATGGAACTTGGGCAAAGCATGAACCATATACCCCTTAAGCTCAAAATCATTGTCAAGCCTAGGGTAAGTAATGGCCAAGGGATTGGGTAAAGTCAGGAGCTGAGCTCCCTAAGTGTTTGTCCGATCTCCCATGTCACCTGGATTTGAAACACTAAATAGAGGATCAGGCTTAGATGGTTCCGCTTGTTGATGTTTTGCTAGTCTATTCTCAAGGTTTTCTCAATTTCAGAATCAAGAGGTATTAAATTTTCAGGAGAGATGGAACGCCTCATAAAAAGGAACAAAATTTTTTATTTTATTTTTTTTGCAGAAATAGAATAATATCAAGAAATAAAGAATAGTAAATAAAGAAAAAATAAAAAAAACTGGAATAAAATAAAAATAAAAAAAAAAACAACTAAGTTTTAATGCCTCCTGTAACGGCTCCAAAATTTGATGCGAGCTATCGCGACTCACAAACAAATTAAAATTTATAAAGTGCTAAGTTGCACCAAAAATGTAGTAAAAGGCACAACCTAGGTCGTCTCTCAAGGAGGCTTCAATACTTAGTTGGGAAGATTTGGGGGTTTTGAGAATTAAAGTAATTAATTTAAATTGAAAGATAATAGCAACAATAGAGAAGCACTAGTGCAAGGTATTCCTAGGATTGGAAATTAATTATCATTGACCAAATATTAAACCCATTGGTGGCTATTGGTAATAAATTACCGGCAATTCTACTAGTGATCAATCAACCTCTAGAATTTGATCAATGCAAATAACTAATAAACGATGATTGCCAATTTATTTAGAAATCACATCAATTTAATGAGCCAATTGCTATAGCCTAACCGCCAATTGAAAGTTAATTCTAATGTTCTCCCTCAAACATAAACTAATAGATCTATCAATTTATGCCCAAAGGGTTTCCCTAAATGACGATCGCCAATTTAGTTATCCCAATAAAGATTATAGCAATCACCACAATAATTAAAGGAATAGAAACTGTAGAACATTAAGAAAACCAATGCATTCAATATAAACAAAGGGTCTCAAACATCATTCCAATCCATCTAGAAAATCTCTACACTAGTAAAGAAATCTACTCCTTTATCTCTGAGGATTACAACAATGAAGATAAGAGAGAACCTGAAAATAATAGCAATAATCATTGCCACAACTCCAAGATAAAACACCTTCACCAATGGAACCCTTAGAAAGAGAGAAGAAAGAAGAAGAGGAGAGATGTAGAGAGAATAGCAACTAAAATAGGTGCCTAAAATGAGTAAAAGTTTAGGGTAAAAGTCTATAACAATTCCTTAAATACTATTCTTAAAATTAGGCCAAAGTGGGTCCAAAACTGATTTAATGAGCTGTCTGATTATTCACAAGCGCCTTGAGTGCTAAATGACTGCGACATGCTCACTAGTGAGCTATGCTGATAAAAACCATTTTTTTTTGTTCTGTTAGTGCTGAGCGTTGGATACACTACGTCTTCATGTATTTGATCTTTTTAGCCCATTAAACATCCGAATTTGTCCTTGGCACTAGAAATAGCGATTGTAGCCCTTTGAATAAGCTTTCCAATGCCACCAAAATCACCTCAATTGGACATCTATAGCTCCAGATATGCAAAAATACTAACTAGAGGTCAAGTTACAGATCAAATATCAACAACCTTGTCTTGCATTTGCCTTATCCAAAGCTCCTGCGTACAAAACCATACTCAAGAGACAAGTCAAATGCAATAGTGTAATTAAATTTATTCCAAAATCAATGCAAAAGTCAATAATTTTATTCAAATCACACAATGAGGAAAATCAAAATCCTTATTAATTATATCAATAACTCAGGAAAACTCATGCAAAAAGCTATGGTTTGGTTGCAAGATAAGTGCATAAATGCCCTTTACAATGCCAACATACACAAAGAGAGCTCACTTGCTCCCATTTCACTTAGCTGGCTTTGGCCATTATTACCCCAGGCAAGACAATGATTTTAAGCTTAGGGGTATATGGTTCATGTTCTACCAAAGTTCCATGGGTTGTTAGAAGACCTCCACTAGCACATGAAGAAACTTCACATGGTGTGTGATAAGAGGCATTTATGCCACTTATCTTGCTACCAAACCCTAGCTTTTTGCATGAGTTTTACTAAGTTATTAATGTAATTAATTAGGATTTTGATTTATTTCTCATTGTGTAATTTTGGAAAGAATTATTGGCTTTTGATTATTTTGAAATAATTTGTAATTACACCCTATTGTGTTTGACTTATTTCTTAAGTATGGTTTTGTGTAGAGAAGCTTTGGATCAAGTGCAATGTGTCAAGAACAAGATTGGAGATTCTCTAAGGAGCTTGGAACTGAAGGAAGAAAAATATAAAAGCTTACCATTCTGTAAGCCCGGATGTCTCAGAAGACAATCATGAAAATTTTGGACCACTCCTTCTGTGAGTGTTGCAGGAGTCATTGAGCGCTGGAGTGCTCGACAATGATGACAGAACAGCTCATTAATCGTTTTGGGCTTCACTTAGGCCCATTTTTAGAGAGCAGGATATAAAGGATTAATATAGACTCTTACTGTATTTGGACTCACTTTAGGCTGGAAATTTTAGTTGCTATTATTCTCTCTACAATCTTCTCTCACATCTTCTTCTCTCTATTCTTCTCTCTCTTAGGGATTCCATTAGTGAAGGGCTTTGCCTTGGAGATTTTGGCAGTTTATTGCTATTATTTTCAGGTTTTTTTTTTCTTCATTGTTATAATCCTCTAGAATCTGAGAAATTTTTTTACTAGTGTAGGGATTTCTGATAGATTGGGAAGATATTTGTTTATATTGAATGCATTAGTTTTCTTAATGTTCTCCAAGTTCTATTCTTATAATTATTGTGGTGATTGTTATAATCTTTATTAGGATAACTAAATTGACAATTGTCATTTAGGGAAACCCTTTGGGCATAAATTGATAGATCTATTGGTTTATATTTGAAGGAGAATATTAGAATTAACCTTCTAATTAGCGGTTAGGCTATAGCAATTGGTACCTTAAAATCACTGTAATTTCTAAATAAATTGATATCTCGTCATTAGTTATTTGCATTGATCGATTGATCACTAGTAGAATTGCCAATAATTAATTACTAATAGGCACAAATGGATTTAATATTTGGTCAATGATAATAAATTTCCAATACTAGGAATACCTTGCACTAGTGTCTTCTTCATTGTTGCTATTGTAATGCCCCTTATTTTCCTATTGTGCAATGACGAAAATGCCCCTGGGTCATTTTTGCACAAGAATCAAGGTTGAATCCAGGCCATCCTCAACAAAAGTAATTTAATATTAGGACAAGGTTATGTGAGGTTTAAATACCAATCTGTGTAAAATCATAATCCTAATGTGTTTCGTGAAAATGACTAAATGCCCCTTAAGTCATTTTTGCCCCTGAAATTCAGGGTCAACCTGATCCTGAAGGGTTAGTTTGATGTGTGAAAGGGACTTGGTGTGTTTTGGATGATAGTAGATATGAAAATCTCAATTCCTGGCTTTTGTGCACAAAATTACCAAAACAACCCTGAAGGTAATTTAACGTTAGATTAAGTCACTGCCTTACCCAGTCTTATTATCCTTAAGTTAGGAATATTAATTAAAATGGGTATATGTGATATCAAGAATATCTCCTGAGTGTTCTTAGGGTTTTTGATAAAATTATCATTTTCCCTAGTTAGTGCTAATTAAGCATAATTATAGTAATTAGGAAATATAGACAATATTAGGCTATAATGAAAGATAAAATTAATTTATTTATTTAATCTTGAGTCAAATAATTATTTGAGATTAATTAGGGTCCAAGATTGCTTAGGAAAAGTCATTCTTATTCAAAGAATGACTCACGAGGCAAAATAAAAGTAGAAGACAAAAAACATTTTCTCTCTTTTTTTTCTTAAGATTAGGAGTAATGTTGGTGTTTGAATTTCAGTTTTAGTTCAGCTTTCACCAATGCAACACTAAATACCATTCCTTAAACATGTCTTAAAGCATTAAAGACCACTTATCAATCCAAACACCTAATTATATCATCTTGTAACCCTTTCCTTAATTAAACCTATCCTAATCCAAGTCCTAACACATGAGACATGAGAAATTTTTCCCTCCAAAATACCTTATATGGCCCGCAGGCCACCCCCCCAATTTCTCTCATTTTGATTTTTTTCAACACTCATACACTCACAAACTCTCATTCTTACTATCCATTCTTTGGTGAAGTCTTGCTCATCAATACTTGTCAAAAATACTTTTGTTCTCTCAATTCAAGCTTTCTTCTTCCTCTTCTCCTTTGTAACACCCTAACTCTTAACCTTATACACTCGAGTCGCATTTCGGTTAGTTATTAGCGTTATGCCTTTGTTTTTTCAGATCTTGACTTACTTTTCTTTAAAATACAAGTATTAAAAATACGACTAAATTTTTCTTTTTGAACTTAAGACTTAAAATGCAAGCCACGCATGCAATAAATACCGACTATTAAACGTAAAACATAACAACCAGAATATTATACAAATAAAATAAACCATAGAATAATCACTACATAAATTATAGTAGTATATAATCAAACATAACAACGATGTCCTTATAAATATAAGGATCTAGGGGAATCACACCAAAACTTTACTAATGGAAACAGAATAAACAAGCTAGACTAGTCTTCATGCTTCCACTTGCGCTCTTGACTGACTAGATGACATGGTTCCTATGCCCTCGCCTCAAGGAAGATTACGAACATCTGCATCAATCCCGTTGGAGATGACATGGGAGGGAAAACAAAAAGGGTGAGAATACTTATATAAGATTCTCAGGAGGTCCTCCACTTTAACACAAATGTCATCGTCGACATCCCTAAGCCACTTCGATTTTTATTATGAAAAGGGTGTACATGCACATATTCAATTTTAATTTTTCAAATCCTATTATCCTAAGTGGGTTTCTTTTAATATGAGTCTTAATGATATGAATGAGAGATATTTTATGTATGCATGGCAATAACGTTTACATACTCAACATATACCACTTAATCATAAGCACCAAAGGAACAACCACGAAACATATGCATGTGCATCTTTTACTTTATCATAATTGAACTTTTCAGTTCCTTGAACTTTTTCAACTTTCCACCTCATCAAGCCACCAAAATCCACCCAACATGCACCTTGCGATTTCACATAGCCACCAAAACTCCAAATACACCCATTGCCTAGGAATGAGCTCATCCTAATAGCCGTCGCTGAGATTTATATGGGGAAAAGAGGGAATCACATCTCCATCTTGGATCACCTTGGATAACCCTTAACTCAGGAAGTCATAATGGGATCATTTCCACTTTAACATATCTTGTATGGATGCAACATGAGCATACAACCATAGAACATCATATAACATATCCTCTATTCATGCATCATATTCTCATGCATCATAGCATACCACATCATCATAGCAACATGCCACACATCCATACATTCTCATACTCATGGTATTTAAAACATTCACATACATCAAAATAATACTCATTTCATCTCATTCTCACATCGCACCTCCTTATCTTAAGATATCTTATGCTTTGGCCTTTACTGGGCTTAAACTTGTGTTCTAATTATCCTAACACTCATTATAGATCTTTATAACACCTAAGGGATCATCCTACAAATCTCACTAAGATTTATGTTCACTAACATATCCAAACAGCATTGCATCACTTAGGCAGAAAATTATCATATGTTTACTGGGTCCTAGAATTTCCTTTAACCTTTCTAAGGCTCTATAATCAACTCCTAAACCAATTATGAGGGATTCCTACACATATCCACTAATTATAAACCATTTTTCTTAAGTCCAATTATGCTGGAACAGAATTTACAATTTGTGCATCTAAGTGTTCTAGAATTCTCATTTTAAGTCCTTTCTAGTTACTTGTTCTTTCCTAACTTCCCTAAATCGTTCCTTGCTTCACTCAAACATAATTTTACACATTTTAACACCATAAAACAGAATTTATACAGTGGCCAAACACAAGGCAGAACCAAAATATAAGCATCATATAATCACATAATCTCATGATTTAAATGCATATAAGTTGCTAGTTTCTCTTGGAATCATTTTAGGAACTCAAAACTCTTTTAGAAACCAATTAATCTCATTAAAATCACATAAATGTGTGCTAGGTCAGTAGCTAAATTATTTAGCTCAAGAAATAGATTTAAAACATAAAACTTTGTTCATAATGTTCTTTAAGTACACCTAAGCTTAGAAAAATTCCAAGACTTAGACTATGGGCACTTATGATTAGATGAACTCATCTCAAGTCCATCATCATCATCACAAGGCCGAAATGGCATTCTTGAAATGCCTCCATTTTCTAAAACTTTATGTAAGATACTTGGGCAAGTCTTTGAGCTCTAGGATATTTAAGTGATGACATAAACTTAAACATGCTATGCACTTATTTTACTCTTCATTAGAAAGTAAAGTGAGAGCATAAAATAAATATGAGATGCAACCTCATTATTATCTTTAAAGATTAAGTGATGACTTGAAATATAAACATGAAATGCAAGCTTGGAAATTTAAACATGATAATGCAAGTTCATTTAGTTATTCTTGAGAGTTTAGTGATGGCATCAAAATAAACATGCTATGCAAGGCATAAACATAAACATGAATGCAACTTCATTTTATCTTAACTAGAGCTCTTACAAGACTTTAAAGGAACATCACAACCTTAACCCAATATGTATCTTAACAACATAAAGTGAGCTTTAGAGTTCTTAGCACCAAGACTTCAAAGAAGCCTTTGGTTTGAACTTCATCATCAAGCTCAAGAAAATGGACACAAAGCTCAACACTTTGTCTAAACAAACATACAAAGAACTAAGTCATATTCTTTATTTTATTGCTCATGGGCTTCAATCTAGAGTAAAACTCTTAGAACGGCCGACCAACTTTAAGGTTGGCAAGGGTAAGCTTAGAGCTCTTTGAAAACATATGATTAATTTTCTTAACAAAACTTTTGTGATCTACTTAACATTTTTAGCAAACTTTGTTCAAACAAAGGAAGGAAACCGAAATCATTAAAGGAAAAGGAAGAGGAAACCGAAAACTTAAGCAAAGAAAAGGAAAGAAACCAAAAGCATGTATGGTCCAAGACCAAGTTTTTCAAGCTTTAGAGGTTTCTCACATGACAACACAAGTCATTATCTTGAAACCTCATCATCAAGCTAAAGTTTTCTCATGAAAAGGCCTCATGGCCGAAATGAAAGAGGAAGAGAAAGAGTTTTGAACCAAGAGAAAACTAGAACTTTTCTTGAAGAAAACAAGTAAAAACTTTGAAACAAAACCCCTACCTAAAGAAGTCTTGAAAGAAATGAAAGAAAGCTTGATTCTTGAAGGAATGAGAAGACAAAATCTTCTCTTGATGATGTGGAGGATTCGGCCAAGAGGGAATCTCAAGGAAGATGATTTTTCCTTGAGAAAGCAAGCTTGGAAATGGAAAGTTTGGTGTTTGAGAGGTGGTTTAAGGTGAGGGAGTGGTGGTTCAAGGTTGTTTGTGGTGGTTTGTGGTGGTGGAAAGGTTTCTTTGATGGTGGAGGAAGAAGAACAAGATGAAGAGAATTGAGAGGAAAAGAAGAAAATGCAAGAAAGCTTAACTTGGCAAATGATCTAAAGTGTAACCAAGTTCTTCAAGGCTTGGTATTTATAGAAAATTTTCAACATGGAGGCTGATTTGGGAGGAGGATGGCCGAGGTTTCTTGGCCTTTGGAGGGAGGAAAATATCTTCAAAGCTTGTCATTCAAAGGCATGGTTGAAAGCATGGCTAGGTATGGTCAAGGTATGGCTTGCCTAGGCATGGTTTTTGAGTGAAACAAAATCAACATGTGACAAAATCAAAGGGTATGCATTCAGCCAGAATTTCCAGCCAAGGGGGAAGGATGATTTGTTCATGTAATTGTGGTTTAATGATGTGTTTAGGTGTTTCTTTGATTAAGGTTTTGATTAGGAGTTGTAAGAAAGTGTTTAGGTGAGGTAATGGCTAATTAAGGTTGTCAAGACTTGATTAGGAGAGTGATCTTGCTAGATTAACAATTTAAAATCATTCTTTAGTCAAATGAGGTATGGGCACAATTCCTTAATTTAAGGAATTGGAGAGAGAAATACTATTCAAGATTCCATGACTAGGAATCTTGAATTAAAGATGTAATTAGAGTTTAACCAAGCAATCTTAGGTTCTAATTAACCTTAATAAATTATTTTGACTCTAGATTAATTTTCGAAATAAATTAATCTTTGATTAGAGCCTAATATTGCTTAGGTTTGCTTAATTACGTCATTAGGCTCACTGTACACTATTCTAGGGGCAAAATGGTAATTTTGCACTAAAACTGCTCGGGACTACCTGGGCTTAACCTATTGTTAAACTTCACTTAAAAACATCATTTAAAACCTTTTGGTAAAGTCCGAATTCAACGGCACGTAAACGATGACAAACAGCACATGGGCGTTTTGGTAATTTTGCATCGAAACTCAAAATGAGATTTTCACTCTATTACCACACATAACACATATAATCCCTTATCAACATCAAAACATCCCCTTGAGAATGGCCGGGACGGCGATCTCTAATTTTCAGTAAAATGACCTCAAGGGCATTTCGGTCATTTGTACATGGGAAAATTCGGACGTACATCCTTTACCTTCAAGAGACATCATTGTTGCTCCATAACCAATCTTCCAAACTCAAACCAACATACCACCACCATAGATCAACTTCTAAACACCTATCCTTTCCATTCCAATACACAAAAACACAAAAAAAATCCTCCTCCCATTTTATTTCCTCTGGTCAAAACCAACCTCCCTTGGCCCAAGAGAAGATTTTTTCTTCTCATTTCCTTACAAAGAATCAAGTTTTCTCACTTGCAAACAAGAAACCTTCTTGGTAAGGATTTTGTTTAATGTTCTTCTTCTTATTCTTCTCTTTTCTTTTCGGTTTTGTTATTTGTTGGTGGTCAAGACTATGGCTTGATGATGATGGTTCTTGATGATGGTTGTGAGGTCATCATCATGTTCATGATCTCTAAAGCCCTAAAGCTTGATCCTCTATTTTTGAAAGAAAA
>JAMLFY010001046.1:0-18108 GCA_030441495.1 Dalbergia oliveri
CTTACTTCCTCTATCTCTCTTCCATGTGTTTGTTAATAAGTGAATGGTGGAAATGTGTAGAACGAGTTCGTGTGTGCGCTTGTGTTGTGCGAGCTGTTATGAGTGAGTTTTCTTTTTTTAGTTTTAGTGTGTGTGAGTGCACGTTTGTGTTCGGTGAGGTAGGTAGATTTAGCTTAGTTAAATTAAGTTAGCTTAGGTAAAAATTAGCAATTATATTAGGTTATTAAGGACTTATTTTTATGCTTGTTTATACTTTAAATTGGTGTTATTTTTTGATTGGGATACAATTTGGATTTGGGTTTGGGATTTGGATTTATTCTATTAGTCAGGGTTTGTTTATTTTTTTAGGTTTATTTATTTAATTTAAGTTATTATTCTATTCAAAAATAAAAATATTTTTTTTATGTACTTTGAGTTTAAAATACATTTGAATAATTTGTTTTACTAAAAAAGGATTTGAGTTAATAAATTGGTAACTTTTTTAACTTAGCCACGATGGCTTGTTAATTACATATTTATAATATTTTAGCTGATAGCTTTATCCTAAAACCCTTTTCTCAAAAAAATAAAATCAATCAATAATTATTTTCAATAGAACTACGTGACTTTGAATTCCCCATTGCAGAGGATACGTAGGAGTATGCGATTCCAATCCCTGCGAGTCAAAATTAATATTTTAATTTTTGTCTTAATCGTAAATTTTTCATAGTTTTTTTTTAGGAGATATTTTATTTCATTTAATTTTCATTTCTTTAGGAAATATTTTATTTCAAATAAAAAAGGGTTAATTTAGCCAGACAACTTGTTAACTTTATTTGGACATTGAAAGTTGTGAGACTTATGTTCCAAATTTTCTTTAAAAGCATGTTCTCTTTTATATTTTACTTTATTTTTGTAAAAATATCAAAATAAATTTTTATCTTATTTGTAATATTTATAATTCATAAGAGATTTTCATTTTCCTATATTTAGTTTAAATTTGTTACTATTTGTGAAATATTATATTTTGAATAAAAATGTTATTTAACGCTACGGTTTGTTAACACATGATTTTAACACTAGCGTGTAAGCTTGGTGTGTTCCTCAATTTATTTTTAATTTTTATTGTAAATAAAATATAAAAATGAATATTTTGAAAGGTTATTAATAATTTGCACAAATCAATTAAGGTACCGTTTAAGGACGGTGTACTAGGGGTGCGTAGGATTAAATCCCTACCCTTCCCTATGCATAACCAACTCCAAGCTTAAGTCCGGTTTCAAAGACCAATTTTTAATAACGGGTTTTTCCATGTTTTCCCAATTTAAATAAACTTGGTGGCGACTCCAATTTTAACAAATAATTTTTCGCCATCCGTTGCGATCCCCTTACAGAATGGCGACTCCATCTGGATTTCCGTGAGTCAAGCCTAAATAATTGATTGTGCATATTATTATAACTTCTTTTTAGTTTATTTATTTTATTTTATATTTATTTTACATTTTTATCTTATTATTTTCTTTTTATGCTAGAATTTTGTCAGGCATTGTTTTATTTCTTTGTGACAACCATAAGGTAGATGACTTTTATTTTTTTTTAATGAAAACTTTAGGGTAGGCGACTATTGTTGGTTTTGTATATTTGTTGTTTGTATTTATTTTGCAGGTATTTTACCATGGGTAGTTATAGGATTCCAGGTTTGTATGCTCCCTTCACACACAACACTCACACATTTATCACACACGAGTGGGGCCCTATACCCGGGTCTAGTGCAACTTGAGATAGGTAAGAGATTGTGTAGTGGTAGCCATTTTGGATGTACATCCGTTGGTTATTGCGAACCGTCTAGAGTGACTCTTTTGTGAATATCCTACATCTAGCAGCGACCTGCCGTTGGTAACATTCCAAAATGAGCCTTTAACTCTAAGACTGTAGAATCTGAGATCATAGACCTACCTGGTGAAAGTGTTCATAAATAGAACAACCATAGGACCGTAGCTCCACCCCATATTTTATCTCAAATAGGACACAAAGGGAGCATACCTTTTCTTTAATTAATTTGTTTATTTTATGTACATAAATTCTTTAACATGCAAGTGTTTATTGCCTTTTTATATAATAAAAAACTCACTTTTTCTTCGTTTGATATGAGGTTTGTTAACAATATTGAAGTCTTGTTGTGAGTATCTAAAAATGGAAGCAAACATGAGACCAAACAATCATGAAGAAATTGAAAAAGACTTTGCAACTCAAAACCAAGAAACCTGAAACAGAAAGCCTAGATCCTTGAGTCAGCTTGTTGAAAGCACCGCAACGTCTTTCTCTCACAAGAAATATGGAAAAATCTTGAGCCTATTAGAAGTGGAAACAGAGGAGAGGCAATCACATGCATCCTAGGATTATGATCCTCCACTCTCGATGCTTCACCTTTCAAGATTTTCAGTGGCACCAACCCTTGAAGAATTTGAACGAATCCTGGGTTACCGCTAGAAGGAGAAAAACCTTACAATTATCAAGGACATTATGCTTCTTTGCACACTATAGCAAATGTCCTAAAGGTAAATGTAAGAAATTTGCATGAAGTCCAGAAATGTAGAAATGGGACAAAGGGATTCACAAGAGATTATTTGGAGAAGCATTTGCACAGTAGCTTAGCCGAGACTTGGACACTTTTTCAGATGTGTTGACCTCACCATTTATGGCACCGTCTTTGTTTCTAATATTGACGCTTTCATATTTCTGCAGCTTAATCTATGTGTTCCTTGCTAGAAAGTTTCATGGTCAAATCCCTTCGCCTCCAGGAGATGTCTACTGTTCCTTGATTTTTGTCATGAAAGGAATGGTAAGAGAATTTTGTGTTGTTTACCAATATTATATGTGTGGGTTATGCATATCTTCCAAAGAAATTACAAGGCATCTTGTCCCTTGATGATCTAAAAATGCATCGTATCAAGAAGAAAGTGGGCAGAAATGGCTGAAGAACCTGGTTAAATTGAATGAAAAGGTGATTCAATGGTACCCTTGGTGGGAAGATGGAGACCTTTATTTACCAGTGTCCAGACTTTCCAAATGTACCCCTTATGGGTACTCGAGGTGTATAAATTACAATCCAGGCATTGGTGTTGCGCCAGCTTGGTTACCCCATGATGGGACCGCCTTCCAAGCTACAATTACTCCATTTGTCCTTTATTACCTGATTCCCATGGTTAGCCTATGACGGAAGGTCCAATTTGCTTGGAACAACGTCATTCGAAAGGAAAAGAATTGGGAGTTAGAAGTGTGCCCTGAAAGAAAATTACCGCCAATGGGTGAAAAGTAGAGCTCAAGAGGTCAAGTTGCCATTCAGAATCTGACAACAATTATTCCCAATAACATTTGGCTTGGCATTCGATGAAAATGAAGAAATCAAAGAAATGAAAGAAAGGTTGGACAAGGCTAAACAAGAAAAGGTACAAGTGGAGTTTGAAGTTTGAAAACGCCCAGGACATGATTATGCAACTTTAAAGCGAGAAATTGCTGAGAAAAACGAGATTTAGAATGGACCAGGAAAAGGCTAAAAATGGGGCAGGACACATGGTAAAGACCAAAGAATGTTTTGAAGCTGCCAATAAAGAACTAAAGCTTCGAAGGCAAGAACGTGATATGGCAATAATCTTAAAATCACAACTAAAGGAGCTACTTCGAAAGGCCAAGATTGCTTGAGAAGCTGTGAGAGAAAAAAACAATTGAAGCAACAAATAGAAGAAATGAGCAAGGAATATCAGAGGGAAGCCGAGGAATTAAATCAACACATGAAAAATGAGATCTTAAGTATCAAGCTCCCTAGGAGAAGAAAAAGGAAAAGTTGCAAATTTGGATCTTGAGGTGCAACACCAAGATCATGTCATTCATGAGTCCAAGATTCGCTTTTGAACTAGCAGGGTTGGCTAATGCGCAATAGAAGATGTTCCAAGACACTTAAAGCTGGCTTAGAGGAAATCATCCCTTTGAAACCCCACGAAATTAGCAGCTTTGTTGGCTATTGTAAGGACTTGATTGGGAGAATGAAGCAAATAATCGCGGAAGACGTTGAAGACACATAAAGGCTCTTTTGTTGGGTAGCATTGTTGTCGACATTTATGATGTATTTCTTTTGAATGGTTGTATGAAAAATGATGATTATGATAAATGATAAATAAAAGAATGGTTGCTTCTTCGCATTGTGTTGGTCTCATGGCAATAACTATAACTTAGTACCTTTGAACTTTACGTTTGGAACAATTATCATCAAAGATACTCGTCAAGGCCAGATATATTTGCCGCTCTCTAACAAATTGCAATATTTTTATCCTTTCACTAATTCTTTTTCTCTTTTTCTTTAATCATAAGGTAAAACTTGTCAATTGGCGCCCAAGGAAGAAGATAACCGATTAACTCGTATTTCACAATACCGAGAGCTTGACTAAGATGGTTGGTGGTAATCATGAACCAGAAATGCTTCTGACCAAGTAAAAATTTGAGCATGGAAGTTGATGGATGAGAGGGAAATTGAATGAAATGTCAAATAACCAAGCAAGATGGAAGAAATGATGAGAGCCATGAAGGAGTCACTGGATTTATTAGGAGCTAATCCAAACCAGACATAGTGACCTGCCATAGGGTACAACCAAGCACTTAATGGAAGCCATATCCTGAACATCAAATGTGGCTGAAATGTCACTCAAGGGTGAACGAGGGGATGAAATTCTGAATAACCTTCATGGACACCACCACCAACAATGCCATTGGTGATCCCAATTGGGAAGGCTATCGTCCATTAGAGAACATTCATACTGAAGTGCACGGGCATTACCCTGCGGGAGCCACCTCATGTTGTCACCCAAAAACAACCATTTTCAGAATAGCCGTCAAGAGGTGAATAAAGACAAATTCTAAGAAGAATGGATGAAGAAGATTCAGGATCAAATTAAAGCCATTCAGGACCTAACACCTATGGTTATGTGGAAATTGAGCAACTATGTCCTCCTGAGATCTATAGTTCCCAAAGACTTCAAGGTTCGACTTCTCAAAATATCATGGGACGGCAATCCTTTGTTCCATTTGAAGAGTTACTACTAAATGGCGATATGGTCCAAAGATGAGAAGTTTCTCATTAGCTTTTTCCATGAAAGCTAAGCTGCCGCTTTAGAATGGTATCCAGTTGAGACCATTCTAAAATTCCTGTTGGAGAGAATTGGTTGATCAATTCATGAGTCACAAGTTCAACATGGAAATAGCACCCACCCGTGAGCAATTAAGCACAATGCAAAGGAAGAAGGAGGAGTCATTTAAACAATATGCTCAAAGATGAGAACTTTTAGCCCTTAAGCTTACCACTCATCCCTTCTAAATGTGTTCGTACTTTTTGGGGACTTTAGGATCTCCTATATTGGAACAATGGCAGGAGCAACATACAAAGACTTTTGAAGCTAGTGAATTAGGTGAAAGAATTGAGAGTTTGATTAAGCTGGAACTTCCTATGAGCAATGAGGACACGAGAGAGGATTCCCGCCTGAAAAAAGAGGCGGAAGTAAGTTATGTGCAAGGTCAGCAACCTTTCATTCCAAGATATACCTCAACATGGCCAAGACCCCAAATACCATCCATCTCTCCTTACCCACTATACCAAGTCACTCCAAATGCAAATACAATTCCATACCACCAACCTCAAGTCAATAACATCCATATACGCCCATACCAACCAGCTCGCCCAACATACACCTACAACCCAACCATACATCCTTAAATCACCCAAATACCACACCACCACCTAATACCCAAAACCAAAGTCGTTCTCAATTCCAAACTTACCACCTTTCCCTGAAACTATCCATCTCAAATGCTCATCTTTTTCAACGACTAGTTGATGCTCATCTCATCTTGCATATCCTGTGCGTCCATTAGAACCACCATACCCAGCTTGGTACAACCCAAATTAACTTGCAAATATCATATGGACATAGCAGGACATTCCATCGAAGATTGTGAAGGTTTCAGACCTGGAGTGAAGAAGCTAATTGCTTGTGGGAGGCTGGATTTTCAAGAGGAGTCAAAACCAGATATTGTCCATAATCCAATTCCAAATCATGAAGGAGGAGGTCGAAGTAAATGCTTTGGAGGTAGAAGAACCACTGATCAAGAAAGTTTTGAATCTTCAAACCCCTATGAGAATTTTTATCCCTTAGGAGGCTGGTTACACAGGCAGCATCCTCCAAAAGAGCATAAGAAACATGATGCGGAATCAAGTTTGTGCATACCATTGTGGAAGTTGGGCATGATATTGAGGACTGTTGGGATTTCAAGGTTCATGTAGAGATTGCTTAACTTGGGTGTTATACAAGCAAAAAAGAAGCAAAATGTCTTTGAGGAGGTGAATGTGATCGAGCGTTTTGTACTTCGAGTGCCTCCGTAATCATGCATGAAGCCAGAAAGGTGGTGATCACCTGAAGAACCAACACCCTTTGTGTATGAGGACACACATGCCGTACCTTGGAATTATGAGACCAAGGTTGAAATGAAAAGTGACATAGGGGAAACCTCAAAAGCTCAAGAAGGTGAGGAAGTGACCAGGGTCATGGAGGTAAAAGGAATAACAAGAAGTGGAAGGGTGTATGGACCCAAGGAGTTGGAAAAAGGAAATTTGTTGATGAAGGAACGTATTGAAAAAGTTTAGAATCAGGAAGAAAGAAAAGAAGAGGGAGGAAAGAAGAGTTCCTTAAAATCATGAAACAGAGCGAATATGATATTCTGGAACAATTAAAGACTCCCTGAGAATATCTTTTCCCGTCATGACTCTGTCCTCTGAAATCATCAAAAGGCAATATTGAAGGTCCTAAGGAAGCCTATGTCAAGCTCACTTCATTGGAGAACATGATAAGTATGGTGGATCCAGAAACTTGTCAATATGATCACATTCTTAGATGAAGAAGTGATATCAGGGCTAACCCACAAGCGCTACATATAACCCTCAAATGCAAAGGCCACATAGTGCCTAGAGTCCTTATTGATGGAGGATTGTTAAATGTATTACCATGTCCACTTTGAAACAACTATCAATGAGTGTGGATGATATATCACCTCAAGTGATGGTTGTAAAAGCTTTTGATGGAGCTACGAAAATATTCTAGGTGAGGTGGTGTTGCCACTGAGATTGGGCCAAGCAAATCACAAGTGTTATTCCAGGTGATGGAGATTAGCTCAGATTATAACATGTTGCTAGGAAGACCGTGGATCAATGATATCTGAACTTGTCCCCTTCAACCTTGCATCAAAAGGTTAAATATTGAGAATGGATCAGCGTCACAATCCATGGAGAAGAAGGACATCATTGTATCCAAACCAGCTCACTACCATATGTGGAGAATGTGGAGTCGATAGACAATAACTTGTGGCATAGCCTGGAGTTGGTAAACCCAATATTAAATGCAATGGGTCCATAATGAGAATGTTAATCAAATAGTGGCTCATATCATGGCTAAGAATGGATACCTACATGGTAAGGGTTAGGACCTAGTTGCAAGGTATTAGAATACCTATATTTGTTCAAGAAACTAATCCATTTGGGTTGGATATGCACCGTTAGAAGAAGGAAATGGATGACATGGCCCTCCAAGAGGAGAAACATGAGAAGAAAATAAGAGATCCTCACTTGAAGGAGACATTTCCTAGCCCAGCTGAAGTGATTACAGGTGGAAAAGTTCATTCCCCTTGCTACCGCTCACCATCAACACCTTGGACATAGAGACAACTGAAGAAGAGCAACAAGATTTATGCTGCCAACAATGATGAAATGCTGATGAACTGGAAGCTGACAGCGATTGATGTTATTGCTGCAAAGTAATTATTTGTGTTAATCAAGGAAGACTATTTATGCTTTTATTTATGCTACTTGAAGACATCATAAATAAACTTGTGTGTTTATTCAGCATTTTTTTTATTCTGACATCTTCATATTTTTTCTGTGTCTTTCATTCTTCTTGTTCTATCTTTTATTTGCTTTCTCTTTATCATCATTTTTAGCTCATTAATCTTTATTTTTCTTATTTGATTTTGCATTTTTTTTCACTATCCTTTGGTCTTCCAACCCACCCAATTGCTTTCCAGGAATCTAAATGCTATAGAAATTTTGCCTCATGAAAGGGAATTTGAAAACTCGTCAATTGGTTCTCTTGCAATTGATTGTGATAGCCATGAATCTATGAAGATCAAGAAATTGTTGGGCAATTTCAGACTTATTGGAACATACAGAAAGGGATTTGACTTAGACAATGAGGTGATCGAGCTGATTAACATGGGCACTTGAAGAAGAAAAAGGAGCTGAAATAGTGGAAATCCAGAACGCCAAGAATGATTGCATTGTTCAAAAAATACCTGGATGTCTTTGCGTGGTCCTACCATGATATGCCGGGGTTGGATCGAGAAATAGCTTCACATAAGATTCCTTTATATGTGGGAGCTAAACCGAAAAGCAAAGTTGAGAAGGATGCGGCCTGAAATGTCATTGAAAATAAAAGAGGAGGTGACTAACAGCTTAGAGGCCGGATTTTTGGAGGTGTCAAGACACACTGACTTGGTGGCTAACATTGTGCCCGTGCCTAAAGGATGGAAAAGTTAGAATGTGCGTGGATTATCGGTATCAAAGCTAGCCCAAAAGACGATTTTCCACTCCCTCACATTGATGTCTAGTCGATAATACGGCGGAAATCACCGCTTTTCATTTATGGATGGTACTGAGGGAAGTCAAATTCCTATGGACGTTTACGACAAAGGAAAAACTACTTTCATAACGCCTGGGGAACATTCTGATACAGTCATGCCATTCGGATTGAAAAATGCTGTGCCACCTACCAACGTGCCATGGTTGCATTATTCCATGACATGATGCATAAAGAGATTGAAGTGTATGTGTGATGACATGGTCGCCAAGTCTAAAGAGGGAGAAAGTCATGTAACTACAAAGTTGTTTGAAAGGCTCAGAAAATATAGCTCCTGCTTAACCCGATAAATGTGTCTTTGGAGCGTCTACAAGGAAATTGCTCCGGATTCATGTCAGGAGAGAGGGATAAAGAGATTGAACAAAGTAAAGGCGATACAGGAGATGCCCTTCGAACCAAAGGAAGTGAGAAGTCTTGGGAGGCTCAACTACATTGCTAGATTCATTGCCAATTTGACTAGCACTTGTGAGCCGATATTCAAGCTTGCGAAAACACAACCTGGAGAATGGAATGAAGAGTGCCAAGAAGCCTTTGACAAAATAAAGGCTTATTGAAGAACTCCAGCTTCACCCCACCTATACCAGGTCGTCCTCTAATATTGTACCTCAGTGTTGCCCACGTCACTTTGGGCAATGTTGGGACAATATGATGAGTATGGAAGAAGGAACAAGCTATTTATTATCTGAGCAAGAAGTTTAATGACTGTGAATCCCCTATTTGGCAATTGAGAAGACCTGCTGTGCATTAGCATGGGCCTCTAAAAGGCTAAGGCAATACATGTTATACTACACTACTTGGTTAATCTCTTAATGGATCCATTGAGATACATATTTGATAGTCCCCATGTGTCATTGAGAATGTCAAAATGGCAAGTGAGACTGCGAGGAATTTGATATCAAGTATGTGACTCAAAAGTCCCAAAGGAGGTGCAATTGCTGATCACCTAGCCAAATCCTTTGGAGGATGGACAACCCACACTTCGAGTTTCTGAGAACGAGGTATTGGTGGTAGAAGATGTAGAAGAGGAGAATACATGGAAGATGTACTTTGATGGGGCCGTCACATGAATGGATGTGGAGAGAGGAGCTGCGTAGTATCACCAGCTTGGAAACAGGACCCAGCCTCCATCAAATTAGATTTTGAATGTACCAACAACATTGCAGATTAGGCATGTGCAAATGGTTTGCAAGTGGCAATTGACTTGGGAATCAAAGAACTAAAAGTCTTTGGAGATTCGGCACTCAGATCTACCAAGTTAATGGACAATGGCGTACAAAGGATCCCAAATTAGTACCTTATCAAAAGCACTTGTCTCACTAATTGAGCACTTTGATGATATATCATTTTCTCACTTAACTCGAGACAAGAACCAATATGCGGATGCATTGGCGACTTTGGCCTAATGACTAAATTGGAAGTCCACACCAATGTCCAACCTATCCATGTAGAGGTACAAGATGAACCAGGATATTGTGGTGGTAGAGGTAGAATAGGTTGGTCAACCATGGTATCATGATATCAAGAGGATATTCAAAAGGAGAATACCCAGCTTGGGCAAATGAGATAAGCAAGAAGACAATCCGACGACGGCTATGTCCTTTTTCTTGAATGGTGAAGTCCTTTACAAGAGGAATCATGACACCACTCCTTAGATGTGTAGATGCTCATGAAGCTCGAATAATCATGATGAAGTCCATGAAGGAATTTGGGTCATGCCAATGGACACATGATGGCACAAAAATCCTAAGAGTGGTTATTATTGTCCACCATGGAGAATGACTTGTATCAATCATGTTTGAAAGTGCCACAAATGCCAATATATGAGACGAATCAATGTCTTCAGTTTCATTACACAACATGGTATCTCCCTGGCCTCCGATGTGGGGCATGGATGTGATCGGCTAATTAATCCCAAAGCATCCAATGGTCATCGCTTCATTTTGGTGGCAATAGACTATTTCACTAAGTGGGTGGAAGCCTTCATATGCCAGGCATCACACAGAAGGTGTTTATTAGATTCATTCAAGAGACATTATCCGAGATATGGAATTTAAAGAATCATCACAGACAATGCTCCTAATCTCAATGGTGCCGAAGTTCAGAAATTTTTCAAACTTTCAAAATCAAACCACAACTGATCTCTTACAGACCTCAGATGAATGCGCAAGGCCCAGGCAAATAAGAACATCAAGAAAATTATCGCCAAAATGGTGGTAAATTACAAAGATTGGCATGAGATGCTGCCGTATGCTTTACATGTATTCAACCAGTATACGTTTGTATAGGGATGACTCCCTTCTCACTTGGTATATGGAACAGAAGTCCATCTCCCATAGAAGTGGAAATCCCTCATTGAGGGTTTTAATGGAGGTCAAAGTAGGAATCTAATGGGTGAAGAACTCAATGTGAACAGTTGAACATGATAGAAAAAAGAAGATTGACAGCTATTTGTCATGGCCAATTGTACCAAAGTAGGATGGCCAAAGCCTTTAACAAGAAAGTTCGTCCTAGAGATTTTATTGGAGATTTAGTTTTGAAGAAATTTTCCCGAACCAGGAGGATGCAGGGGAAAATGGGCTTCAATTATGAGGTCCTTACATTGTCAAACAAGCGCCTCCAGGTGAAGCATTGATTTTGCAAAACATGGATGGAAAGAATTGCCTAAACCAATCAACATTGATGTAATCAAAAGGTTTTATGCTTGAAAATATAAAAAAAAAAAGAAAACCCCTAGGTTGAAAATTGAAAAAGAGCGCCTAAGCAAAAATTAGGGCAAACAAAAAAAAAAAGAAAGAGCTGTTAGGTTTGAAAATTTAAGAGCTTAACCTAAGCAAAAGTTAGAGCAATATCATTCAAGCAATCTACACTTGGTATTTTTGGTGATAAGTTCATCCTCTTAAAAGAGGCTAGGACTGAAGCTTGGTACTAGAGAATTAAGAAAAGGAAAGATTGAAGGCTCAATTAAAGCAATGGTTATAGCATCCAATTGTCTTAAATCAATTGAATGAGCCACAAAGAACCCAAACTTGGGTTTATGTTTCACAATCCTATCTTTCATTTTGTGGTTGTCTCTTTCCAAATATTTTGTCATCCAATATACCAAGCAATAAATATGTTCATTCAGTTAATTCTTCCACTTTATCTTTGAATGCATGTTTATTTATGATGTCTCAGTAGGATATATTTAAGTTTAAATTATACAACCTAACAATGTTTATAGGATACATCAATGACTAAGCATCACACCAAGAATTTCAGAAGCCTCAATTTAGTCTACAGAAAGCAATCATCATCCTTAAAAAAAGGAAGAGGAAAAGAAAGAATGGAAAGAAGTGGTAAAGTTAGAGAAGAAAAGAAAGCTTTATTTGTGCCAGAAAGTCAAGCTTAAGAATTACGAGTTTTGATCGGTAAAGTCTCCTCTAGAGGCTTGCTGATTTGGATAGGTTAGTTTTCAAGAATGTGTCCAAAACAAACTGCAAGTGAGTGATAAATTTGTGATTTTTGCATATAACAAAAACAAAAGAAAAAGCAGTGCAAATCATTGTTTTCATTGCCAATTTACTTTCCTTCGGCCTTAGACTGCCATCATTTTCAGCTTTGCTGTCATACTTTACACATTTACATTTCTTCCAGCGGCTTATAATTCACTTTATTTTCCAGTCGGCCTCAGATTGCCACCAATTTACATTTCAGTCTTGCCTACCAGATTGCCACTTTATTTTCAGCGGCTTATACGTCAATTTATCTTCCAGCGGCTTAGATTGCCAAATTTACATTTCAGCGGCTCACCGTCACTCACTTTCCAGCGGCTGAGACGTTATTTACATCCAGCGGTTTCTGTAGACGCCAAATTTACTTTCAATTCCGCCCAGGTTCCAATTTACTTTCCAGCCCTTTAGACGCCATCATTTACATTTTTACGCGCCAGACCACCATTTTAGTCGTCTATACGTCAATTTATTTCCAGCCCTTAAATTGCCACCATTTTACACTTCAGTGTTGAGACCGCCATCATTTACTTTTCAGCGGTCTCAAATTGCCATCTACTTTCCAGTCCTTAGACGCCACTTTATTTTTCTTGTCGGCCTCAGACGCCATTTATTTTCCCTTCAGCCTTACATTGCCATTTACTTTTCCAGTCCTGCCAGACGCCACCAATTTATTTTCCTGCCGGCTCAGACCCCAAATTTATATTTCAGTCCTCAACTGCGAATTGCTAATATTCCAGTCGGCTCAATTTATCATTTCCAGCTTCTCCCCAGACCGTCAATAATTTACTTTTTAATCTGCTCAAGACGCCATTTTATTTTCGTTCCCCCAGAATTACCATTTATTTTTCCAGCCCTTATACTGCCAATTCATTTTTCACTTCGCCTTATACCTGCCAATTTACATTTCATGTTTGCGTTAATACCGCCATGTATTTCATACGGCCAGACGTCACCATTTACATTCATGTCGGCCTCAGTGTTACCATTTACTTTTCCATGCCCCAGCTTGATTTACATTCCATGTTTCATAATTGTCATCTTTTAATTTCCTGTTGTTTGTGGACCATGTTTGCGGTCACAAGGCTTTTTAATCCCTGCGCCTTGTCACGTGTGAATTCCTGTTTGCCCAATCAACTTTTGAATTTCCTATTAATTCCGTTGGTTTTTACATTTCTTGTCATTTGTGAGTTTGTGTCAAATTGTTAGTGTTTTTTCTTTGCATGATTCATACATAGGTGATTTATGAATTGCATAGTTCACATGTGATTTTCTTGAATGTTTAGACTTTTTCAAAGTTAGAATTCAACAGTTCTTGCATTTGCATTTCATGCATTGTCGAACAAAATCAATGTTCATGTCTTTACTCATTCCTTATGAAGACAATATATAAAACTTAAATTTTTCATATTTTCTTATAAGAATGAGTAAAGAGGGGCAACTGTGAACATCAAATTTTGTCCTTTAAACAAAAATCCAAATTTGCATAGTTTATTATCCTATTTCTCTCTAATAATAATAAAAAAAAAGGTTTTGTGTTATTTTTTTATTTATCTCCCAAAATTAAACAAAAAAGAGTTCAATTCATTTTATTCCCAAAATTTCTTTTGCAAGCGTTGTTTTTCTGTTCATTCCGTTTCAACCCAATCCAATCACTTTTATAAGCCAACTATGTTTGTTCCCGCATGTTTGTTTCAAGTCCATGCTTATTTCTTTTAATTTCCTTCAAAAAAAAATATCAATAAAAAAACAAAATAAAAAAAGGGAGATAGTAGGAGTCACGGACTTTGTAATTCCTATTCAATCGGTCGAAATTCATGTGAAGGAGTGTTGGAGACACCATGATTGAGGTTTTCTTTCACCATTGCAAAGTGACAATTTTCTTTCCTGGATGAGCTGGATACATAGAAGAGATCTGGAGTCACGAGGCAAGGAGGCTTAAGCATTTAGGGAAGACATAAAACCACCATCAAGGAACACAAGAGGACGTGCCCATTTTTCAAAATAAAAAAATCATCAAAAAAAAAGAAAAGAGGAAAGAGGATAGG
Organism: Dalbergia oliveri; assembly: GCA_030441495.1. Taxonomy (NCBI): domain Eukaryota; kingdom Viridiplantae; phylum Streptophyta; class Magnoliopsida; order Fabales; family Fabaceae; genus Dalbergia; species Dalbergia oliveri. The sequence continues at coordinate 14,248 of JAMLFY010001046.1, forward strand.
CGCGCGGCTCCTCTTCCCTACCCAGTCTATCCATCATCATCATCTAGCCTATGACCAACCATTGCCAACACACGTTGTCCATTATCATTCTTATCACTTGCAATAACCAGCCAATAAACCATTCATTTTCTCAAACAAAAAAAACGATCACAACAAATATCCACATAGCAAAAATCATGCCAAGAGAGACAAGGAGAAATCAACAATATACTCTCAATAATAGAATAAAATCAGGCTAGTAGCATAGAGGATTCCCATTTCATCAATCAAAAATAATAAAGGTATAAAATGGGGGCCTGACCGTTGAGCCACGCCACCACTGGGGCCTCCCTTCACTCGGCAGGTTTTGACCGCACCCGAGCTGCGGCCCCGTCCCCGTCCAACGTCTCCGCCATCAACTCCACCGCGCCGATGGCTACCCAGTCACAGCCACCCATGAAAACATGCCGCCCGCCTTGATGCTCACCATTCTCTTCCCCTCGGCTGGATGGCTCTCCCATTCTGACCATCGACCCAGAGCCCTGACCACTCTGCGCTGCCTCTCGGTGCAAAATCGCACCTCCGCCCTCCCTTGCTGATCGGCCTTCCCTAGACCGCGCCCTTCGTCCGCGCACCCGCATTCCCTTCCTTTCTCCACCGTCAAGCTCCTTGGGGCCGTTGCCGTAGACGGGCATTGGGCCTGCACCACCTCGCCTTGCCGAGCGAGCCATCGTGGTCTCCCTCACGTCTTCATCATCTCGCCGCCCATGCCGTTTACGCCCTCATTTTTCAGAATCTGCAAAACACTATGAACTCTGCCCCTCGACCGCGCGTACCTTCCTCTCCATCGCCGGAAATTTTCTCAGAAACCATCTCAATCCCGCCGGCCTTCCTTCCGTGCCGCTCCTAGCCTTGTCCCACCTCTCCCCACTCCGCTCTAACTTCGCATCCGCCTCCGCCATGAGCCCCGCCTCCCTTCTTTCTTTCCCTTTCTCATTTGTTACTCTCTCTTTTCTCTCACTCGGATTTCTCTCACTTCCTTATCTCTCTTCCAATGTGTTTGTTAATAAGTGAATGGGTGGAATGTGAGAGAATGAGTTGTGTGTGCGTGTGTTTGTGTGAGTGTGTTTGAGTGAGTTTTCTTTTTTTAGTTTTAGTGTGTGTGAGTGCACGTTCTGTTTGGGTGAGGAGGAAGATTAGCTTAGTGAAATTAGTTGAGTTAGGTAAAATTAGGATTAGATTAGTGACATTAAGGAAATTTATTTTTATGTTGTTTAACTTTAAAATTGGTGTTATTTTTTTGGAATAGATTTTGATTTTGGTTTGGATTTGGATTTATTTATTAGTTAGTGTTTGTTTATTTTTTTAGGTTTATTTATTAGATCTAAGTTAATTTAATTCAAAATAAAATATTTTTTTTATGTACTTTGAGTTTAATAAAACATTTATAATTTGTTTACTAAAAAAGGATTTGAGTTAAAATCGGTAAAACTTTTTTAACTTAGCCATAATGGCTTGTTAATTACATATTTTAATATTTTAGCTGTACTTTGATTCTTAACCTTTTTCTAAAAAATAAAATCAATCAATAATTATTTTCAATAACTACGTGACTTTGAATTTCATTGCACCTAGAGAATACAGGTATAATGCCAGTTTTTATCCCTGTCAAGTCAAAATCTAATATTTATAATTTTTGTCTTAATTGTAAATTTTTCATGAGTTTTTTTTTAAGATATTTTATTTCATTTAATTTTCATTTCTTTAGGAAATATTTTATTTCAAATAAAAGAGTTAATTTAGCTTGACCCTTGTTAACTCCAAATTTTGAACATCTACCTTTAAAATTGATGTTCCAAATTTTCTTTAAAAGCATGTTCTTTTATATTTTACTTTATTTTTGTAAAAATATCAAAATAAATTTTTATCTTATTTGTAAATATTTATAATTCATGAGAGATTTTTATTTTCCATATATTTAGTTTAAATTTGTTACTTATTTGTGAAATATTATATTTTGAATAAAAATGTTATTTAACCCTTATTGCGTTAACACATAATTTAACACCTGAGTTGTGAAAACTTGGTGTTTCCTCAATTTATTTTTAAAGTTTTATTGTAAATAAAATATAAAAATGAATATTTTGAAAGGTTATTAATAATTTGCACAAATCAATTAAGGTACCGTTTAAGGACGGTGTACTAGGGTGCGTAGGATTAAATCCTGACCTTCCCTATGCATAACCGACTCCGAACTTAGTCTGGTTCAAAGACCAATTTTAATAAAACGGGTTTTTCCATGTTTTCCCAATTCAAATAAACTTGGTGCGACTCCCAAATTTTAACAAATAATTTTTCGCGCCCGTCGCGATCCCGCGACAAGTGAACATTATACTTTGTGAAATTTCAGTGTAGAGAGCCCTAACTAACCATGCCAAAACTATCATATTGCTCAGACCCAAGTAGCTCTTAAAGGATCATCAATGTTAGGTTGAGGTAATGAACCATCAATGAAACCTAATTTATTTTTCACATCTAAAGCAACAACCATGGATCTGCTTCATACATTGTAATTGGATTCAGTTAATAGTAAGGAAACAATCAACACACCTGGATTCTCACCAGGATGGAGTAAGTAAGGACTTGTTGGATCTTGCATTGGATTAAGCATGGGAGCTGAATTGCATGAGGAATGATCCCCCATTATGCAGAGAAACAAATTGATCAATTGAATTACAAATTCAGATTAGAAAACGAACAAATCACATAAGAAATTAAATGAAGAATGATCAAATCAAAGGAGGGAACCATATAAAAAAAATTGAGAAATTATCGCACAAAGAGTCTTAAAAAGAATAATCGATCACACAAACAAATCGATCAAAGGAAAAGAAAACCAGATTAGGATTGCGATGCAAGAGCTCAAAAGAGCTCTAATACCATCATGAGTTTCAAAGAAAAGGCCATCAGAACTATGAGCATGTCGAATAGGAAGAGAGAAGCTCAAAGACGAGAGAAAATCTAGAGAGAATGGGAACTTCAGAACTTGAGAATGAGTGAAAATGATCACTTAGCTTTCATTGACTGCAAAAGAGTTTTTATATACAGAGGTATTGCCAGCCTCATTGAGCTTGGATATGCAACTACTTACAATTGAAAATAAGTGAAAGTAACTACTAAAAATGAAAAGTAAAGGAGATACAATATATGTTAAGACAATAACTCAAAATTTTAATGACGATACTTAATGTTATTTACCTTTTTTTTAATTCTAATAAATAAAAATGCAGGAGTTTTTTCATTGTACGTTGTAATCCTAATTTATAGTGTTTCATTTTAATTTTCATCCTAATTTAAATAATTAATATGTTTTCCCATAATTTAATCTTACTTGTTTGTATATTCCCTTTATGTTTAATTAAAGTTAAGAGTTAATCCACAAATACAAGAAACTCAACTAAAAATAGTTTATTGCAGTAAAAATAGAATGTTATTTTCAACAAATGTTACTTGTAATATTAAGGTTTTTCCAATATTCACAGTCTAAAATTGCATTAGCAATTTCTTAAGTCAAGAAATGAAAAACTTATAGAATTAATAGCTTTTTAAAAAAAACCGCACAAACAAATTTTAACTATACTAAAAGTATGAAATAACTCCAAGAGTCATTGTTAGAAGAATCAATTTGTTATTTTACTAACATGTACAATAATCAAAACATTGATAGCCATAACTATTAATAGATGTAAGCTAAAATTTTGATGTTCAATATTAACTTATCGTGTGAAATAATATTCATTCAATTATAAATCATACTCAAAATTATTATTAAAACAATTTTATATACTCTAAAAGAAAAGGTTAAAAATATGATTTTATTTT
>JAMLFY010001047.1:0-18105 GCA_030441495.1 Dalbergia oliveri
TGGTGTGATCACTATAAATACCATTTGGTATAAACTATCTATTGTGGAGTTGTCCAAGGCAAATACCCGTTAGGTATAAACTAAGTTTTTCCTGTGATGAAAGAGAAAAATGCACTGATTTATTTTCTATGGCCATAAGTGAAAACATGTCACTTTGAGATAATTTCACTATTCGGCATATGCATAATCATATCAGATGTAATCTCTTGATTAGTTTACTTGTTATGTGTTTAGGCTTCATGATATGTGCATTAAGTGAGTGAATGCTAAAAGAAATCCACTTCGGAAAATGATTTTTGAACTTTAAAATGAACCTTTGATATATGTTGCATGCTCACATTTTCTTAATAAACGAAGTGGGTACGATGACGATGACATGGATTTTTAGTATATGTGTGGGGATGCCTGAGAATTTTATAATTCTCATCCCTATATGTTTGTGTTCCCATGTTGTCTCCAGGTTGATCAAGACAAGGAAGCTACTGGATGAAAGGAAATCAGATTTGCATTTAAGGCTGAAGCTTATATCGATTATACTTAGTCATATGTTATGTCTAATGTAACAAGAAACGATATGTATTAAAGCTCATAGAAGAACTTCCCTTTTGTATTTTGTATTAAATTAATGTTTTGGTTTCCTTCTTATCTATTTTAATAGAATTATGCTTAGTTAGTTTGTAACATCCTAATATTTAACCTAACATGCTTATGACGTATTGAGATTAATTATTAGTTATTACTCTTTTGTTTCATTCTTTAAATTAATGTTATCAAAATACTTAGCAGAAAATATGGTAATTTTTTTTTTTAAACATAAAACAAAACGTGAGCCGCGTATGCTAATCATAAACCAAATGTTAGCGCCATCAAGTAAACCAGAGGAATATATAAATACATTTCAAACACAGCATTCATGAACAAGCTTATATTACAAATAACAAGGTAACATAGTTCATAATACACGAGAATTAAATAGACAGAGTCATACCCATACATAGTGGGCTAAGCTTCCAGGACATAAGTAAACAAAGAAAGAAAATAGGGAAGCAGGAAATACATGGAATCACAAAACACTAAAAGTCAACTGATTCCCACCCCAACACTATAAGTGCTTAACCAAAAGTCACCCCTATCAAAAGATGCAAGCAAGAAAAGGGGATCCTAACAAACTCGACACTCCTACGGGTCTTCCATCATGGTCTCCGGCGGATGATCCTCCGAGGGGGTACATATAGCTTGGGCAAGCTCCTTGGGCGCATGTAGCCGGACGGGGAACGAACATGGCCTCCAAGACGCGGACGCATCTCCTTGTCGTCAGCCGGCTGGGTCATCTGTCTTTGCCCCTCCATGTCCATGGGTGCCATAGGTGCAGGTCCGAGTAATGTGTGGGGATCCTCTGATGGGAATCTCTAGTACCTCGAAGAGGGAACATACTTCTGATACACAATTACCGAAGCTTAGGGGTGAGCACGTAAAGTCTCCTCATGAGGTCGAGAGCGTTCAAAGATCAAATCATCGCCATAGGGGGAAGTAGGGTGAACCTGAAGCAGGAGACCGGTAAGCAAAGGGGTGTCCCATGTATGCAAAAATACAGATAGCATAGCGACCCTCGAAGTGGTAAAGAGGATTCTGGGTCATAGTGCACCTCCCACACTTGGAGTGTCAATGAAGACTACGAATGTCGCCATCACCTTCTAAAGACATAATGGAAAGAAAGAAAGGTGGGGAGTGAGAATCTTAATAAAGAATCTTAGTAGGGAAAAACCTCCTATCCTAGAGTCATCATTTATGTAACACCCTAACTTTCACCTAATATGCTCAAGTCGCATTCGGCTGAGTTATTAGCGGTTACGTTTTTGTTTTTCAAACTTGACTTGGCTTTCTTTAAAATACAAGTACTAAAAATACGACTAAATTTTTCTTTTTGAACTTAAGACTTAAAATGCGAGCCGCACATGCGCATAGGGTGAACTTCTAAACAAGAAACATAACAACCAGGTATACATCACCATAACAATCATAAATAAAGCATAGAATAAACACAACATAACTTGTAGTATTATATTATAATCATAACAAAACGATGCCCTTATAAATATAAGGACACCTCAAGATACTTGATACATCAAGCAAGGTTAACTATCGCTAAACATAATTATAAACAGGCTAGACTAGTCTTCAAGTTTCCATTGCGCCTTTCTGAGACGTACGTAACTTATACAAGATTCTAGGAGGGCTCCCCAACTTTAACACAAGTGTCATTGTCATCGCCCCCAACTTTGGGTTTCATTATGAAAGAGGTATACATGCATATGTTCAATTTTAATTTCACAAATCCTATTATTCGAAGTGGGTTCCTTTTAGCATAAGTCTTCATGGTATGAATGCAGCCAGATATTTTATGTATGCATGGCACCCTTGATATGAGTACACGTGGATAACACTTATCACTTAATCAAAGCATCAATGAAACATATGCATGTGCGTTTTTTACTTTTTCGTATTTGAACTCGTGAGTTCCTTCATAACTTTTTCCCACTATCATCATGGTTACCAAAATCCACCCAACATGCCGCTTGCGATTTTAAGTGGTCACCAAAACTCCTAATCACCTATCGCGTAGGAATGACCTCTCCTAACTAGCCGTCGCTAGATTCATACGGGGTAAAAGAGGAAGCGTATCTCTTCCTTGGATCACCCCGTACAACCCTTAACTCCGGAAGCCATAATGAGATCATTTCCTCTTTATCATGTATTGTATGAATGCAACATGAGCATGCAACCATAGAACCTCATATGACATATCATATATTCTCATGCATTGTAAACAAAGCATACCACATCTGTACGCCTCGATTTCGCCGTAGAGTACAAATGACCAAATGCCCTGAGGTCATTTCTACCGAAATTCAGGACAGTTGCCCGGCAACCCTCGAATGGGTCAACTCGATGTTTGAAGGGGATTATGCTGTTATGAATGATATCCGAGGAGGAACCTCGTTCTAAACTTCCGCTCAAAATGACCAAAATACCCCTGCTGTCTACACCTGAAAAGATGCCGTTTGAGCCCGAACTTTTCCAGGAAGTTTAGAATGATGTTTATGAGCAATGTTTGATGTTTAGTTTGCTAAGGTCTGCAGTTTAGTGCAAAATTACCATTTTGCCCCTAGAACAGTGTACAGTGCGCCTAATGAAGCAATTAGCAAACCTAAGCAATATTAGGCTCTAATCGAAGATTAATTTATTTCGATAATTAATCTAGAGTCAAAATGATTTATTAAGGTTAATTAGAACCTAAGATTGCTTAGATAAACTCTAATTGTATTCTTTAAATTCAAGATTCCTAGTCATGGAATCTTGAATAGTGTTTTCTCTCTCTTTCCTTAAATTAAGGAATTGAGCCATACCTCATTTGACCAAAAGAATTATTTTAAATTACTAATCTAATAAGATCACCCTCCTAATCAAGTCTTGAACCACCTCAATTAACCATTTTCTCACCTAAACGCTTACAAACTCCTAATCAAAAAGCCTAATCATAGAAACACTTAAACACATCCTTAAACCACAATTACATGAACAAAAATCCCTTCCCCTTGGCTGATGAGGAGGCCGAAAATCTGTCCCCAAATGGTGCCACATGTTGAGTTGTGATGCACTCCAAGCCCATGCCTTAGGCCATACCTTGCCCATGCTTCCAACCATGCTTGCCATGCCTAAGCCCATGCTTTTGTAAGAGATATTTTCCTCCTCCCTTGACCTTGAAAAGTCATCAGCCATTCCCTCCCCAAATCAGCCAACATGTCTCATTTTTCTATAAATACCAAGCCTTGATGAACCTTGTCACACTTTGGTTCACTTGGTAAGTTCACACTTCTTGCAAATTCTCTCATTCCTCTCAAATTCCCTCAACTTGGCTGATTTCTTCCTCAAGACTCCAAAAGGATTTCCTTCTCCTTCCATCTAGAAAACAAAGCTTTCTTACATCTCTTCAAGACTTCTTAAGGTAGGGGTTAAGTTTTGATGATTTTTGTTTGTGTTCTTCAAGAAAGTTCTAGTTTTTCTCTTGGTTTCAAACTCCTTTTCCTTCCTCTTTTTTTTCGGCCAAGAGGCCTTCTTACAAAAAGAATGTGAGCTTGATGATGAGGTTTCAAGATAATGATTTGTTGTTGTCATGTGAGAAACCTCTAAAGCTTGAAACAACTTGGTCTTGGACCATACATGCTTGGATTTCCTTTCTTTTCTTGGCTTAAGTTTCGGTTTTCCTCTTCCTCTTTCCTTTAAGGATTTTCAGTTTTTCTTCTATGGATTTGAACAAAGTTTGTAAAATATGTCTAGTAGATCACAAAAGTTTTGTTAAGAAAGTTAATCTCATGATTTCAAAGAGCTCTAGGCTTACCCTTGCCAACCTTAAAGTTGGTCGGCCGTTTAGAATCGCTAGATTGAAGCCTATGAGCAATAAAATAAAGAATATGACTTAGTTCTTGTAGTTTTGTTTAGACAAAGTGATGAACTTTGGGTCCATTTCCTTAAGCTTGATGATGAGTTCAAACCTTAAGATTTCTCTTGAAGTCTAGGTGCTAAGAACTCTAAAGCTTGCCTTATGATGCATAATGGGTTGAGGTTTATGTTCCTCTAAAAGTCTTGCAAGAGCTCTAGCTAAGACAAAAACAAGATGCATTCATGTTTAAATTTATGTCTTGCATCTCATGTTTATTTTGATGTTATCACTAATTTCACAAGAGTAAATGAATGAACTTGCATTACCATATTTAAATTCCCAAGCTTGCATTTCATGTTTATATTTCAAGTCATCACTTAATCCTTAAAGATAATAATGAAGTTGCATCTCATATTTATTTTATGCTCTCACTTTACTTTCTAATGAAGAGTAAAATAAAGTGCATGGCATGTTTAAGATTTTGTCATCACCTAAACACTCTAGAGCTCAAAGACTTGCCCTAAGTATCCTAAAAAGGAAACTCCATTCAAAAAGAAATGGATGAGTTTTGGTATGAACCAACAATGGTTTGATTTTGTAAAATACATGAATAATTTTCAAGGAAATGTTGGAAAACTGTTTTATGAGGTCTCAAGAGGTTTAAAATAGTTTGGAATGTGTCAAAATCATGTTTTCTCAATTTCAAGGTTCTGGTAATCGATTACCACCCATGTAATCGATTACCAGAAGGGTTTTGAAGGACTTTTGTTTTGGTAATCGATTACCAGAGGCAGTGTAATCGATTACTACGGCTTTTCATGCCCAGACCTTTGAAACCCTGTAATCGATTACTTATAATGTAATCGATTACCAAATGTTCTTTACTTTTAAAATTTAACTAAGTAATCGATTACGTCATGTAATCGATTACCCTATGTTCTTTACTTTTTAAACTTAACCTACGTAATCGATTACCATTATGTGTAATCGATTACCCTTGTTTTGAAAACCCAGAATGAATTGAGCTCTGGTAATCGATTACTAGGAACATGTAATCGATTACCAGAACACCTTTTGTTTCCAGAACATTCCAAGAGAAAACTAGCAACTTATATGCATTTCAACCCAAGAGATTATGTGATCTTATGGGTTCATGATTTCGGTTCTATGTTTGGCTACTGTATAAATGCTGTTCTAAGGTGTTAAATGTGTAAAATTATGTTGAGTGAAGCAAGGATCGATTTAGAGAAGCTAGTAAAGAATAAGTAACTAAAAAGGGACTTGAGATGAGAATTCTAGAACACCTTAATACAAAGAAGTGCAAATCTGTTCTAGCATGATTAATTCAGGGATAAATGATTCATAATTAGTAAGACATGTACAAGATCCCTTCATAAATGATTAGGTGCTAATTTCTAAGTATAAGATGATGATAAGAGATCTAAGTGGTTTATAACTTAGAGAACATGCCTAGGAATCCCTCATAATTGATCTAAGAATTAATTATGGAGCCTTAGGCGAAGATGGATCTTAAAAGGGTCGCGAATGGAGATTCTAGAGCCCCTTAAGCAAATGATATATATTTCTCCCTTTTATGTTGAGTGCTGAGTGGAATCTTGGTGAGTTCAAATCTTAGAGGAAAAGTTTAAGTGCCAACCCCTTGAGGGTAATAATAATGCAAATACAAGTTTAAAGCCCGAAAGGGCAAAGCATAAGATACTTGAGATAGGTGGACGAGAGAGTATGATTATGATGATGAACCTCGTGCACACTTATGATGATGTGATTATGTTAGTTCCTTGAGCATGAAACTTTATATGCATAATTTGATGAAATGTTGTGTTTGAGATGCATAATGTTTCAAAGATATGAATGAAATTGAGAAATATGCTCATGTGAACTAGAAAGTTATGGCAATGAGAAAGTTCCATGAAAATGATGCATGTGACTGAAATTATGTGGCATGACTCAAATTTGAGGAAATTCTGAGAGTAGCTGTTATGCCGCGAATTTCCGTCAAATTTGAGGGACAAAAAGAAAGTTTTTGAGAAATATGAAGTTTAAAGTTATATGCCGAGACGCATTTCTCCTGCTCTGAGGAGAAAGTAAACCCGTGGGGTATGGACGTCGAGCCATACCGAGCGGACAAAGTCGTTGGCTTAACCAGTCGATGCGTTTCGAAGAAGGAGAAAGTCCCATGATGGGTGATCCTTAGGCCCCTACCCGTACTCGGGAGTCGGGATTATGATATTTATGATTCGCTTATCAAGAGGATAAGTAAGAACTAGTGACGACTAGTTAAGGTATGAGCTCATAGCCTAGCTTAAGGGTGCGGTTACTATATTATTGGTGACACAAGTATGAGAAAAGGAAAGATGTTCAAAGAAAAGTTTCATGCCACACAAATGTTGTTTGAATTATTGTTTGATTTACCTAAAGTGCTACCATGCATCCATGAAACATTATGTTGCATACATGCATTAAGAATCATTATAAAAGACATGGACCTTGGACAAAACCTTTGTGAAAACCTCATAATGAACCTATGCATGCTCAACCTTTTCATAATAAACCCAAGGTTCCTGGGACGTAAACGATGGCACTAGGATAGAGGACTTCCCTACGAGATTCTTTAGTAAGAATTCTCACCCTCTCTCTGTTTCTTTCCGTTACGTCTTCAGATATCGATGGCGTCGTTCGTGATTTTCATTGACCCGCCTACATGGGAGGTGCACTATGACCCCGAGCATCAGTCCTACCACTTCAAGGGTCATTGCGAGGTGCGCGTTTTTGCATACGTGGGACGCCCTTTTGCTTTCCCCGTCTCCAGCTATCACTTCGATCCGACTTCACCCTTTGGCGACGACTGATCTTTGAGAGGACACGACCCGAGATGAGAGACGTCGTGCCCAACCTTCCTCGTCGAGGTACGCGGATATCCTGAGTATGTTCCCCGTTCTCGATCAGGCTGATCCTTCGGAGGGATCTTCCCTTCGTTCCTATGGGTCACGGAGGAGGTAGTGAGGACACGTCACCCAGCCGAGGCATGCGAGGCGCGTTCGACCCGAGAGGCGACCACGACGCGGAGGCCACGCTGTCCCTCGATTCCCATGCCTAGATCTCCGCTTCGTTGGGCTACATCCGAGGAGCTTCGTCAGTTCGCGGGCTACATCTCCCCAACCGAGGACCGGCGTCACCAGGAGGCTTGGAGTGGGAGGGTAGTGATAGTTGGGTGTTTATCTTTTGGGATTATTACCATGTATTTGTCTTTATGTTTCCCATTGTACTAAGCTCTGCCCACTAGTACGGGTAAGACTTTATGTTTCTGTTATATTTCTGTTGTGATGTACTAAACTATATTATCTAATGTAATGAGGAATGATGTTTATGATGGATGTGTTCTTTAATGTTTATATTCTGTATGTTTTATTTATTCTTCCGCTTCACGTTGTTTATGTTACGCGCAAAGGCTCGCACTTTGGTTTATATAAATCATTTCAAAAAAAAATTTACCCGTATTTTCCGCTAAGTATTTTATAAATGAATTTAAAGAGAAGTAATAACTAATAATTAGTCTTGATACGTCCTAGGCGTATTGAGGTTAAATATTAGGGTGTTACATTATGGTATCAGAGTTTCAATTCTCATCTAGCTTAGGATTGGACGACCATGCTTTAGAAGCATGTTACGTTAGTATGTCATGTGTAGTGCTTAGCTATTAGAGATAAGCTATAGGATAGGCATTCATGACCTTGTCTGCTGTCTGTGCCATGGTAACTAGCTCATTTAGTTTGGAATGTTGAGCCTGATCACCTCGGTATTTGTTGACTTGTGTGCTTAGGGACCAATGGCACCCGCAGACAGAATAGGAACGCAAACGCCGCTGAACGAGGAGATGAGACTGGCTGCCTACGCGAAATGGCTAGGGCGATGGAACGCATGTTCGACCGCATGAATCAACCAAGGGACGCGCTCAAGGTCCCCCGCGCGAAGCCGTGGAACAAGCCCGTTTTGGGAGTTCCGCAAGGCTAATCCCCCAACCTTTCGTGGAGCTCTGAACCCCGACAAGGCTGATGAGTGGATCAAGAACATGGAAAAGATCTACTCGTGGTTACCTTCGGAGGAAGAGAAAGTCACCTTTGCTGCCTACATGATGGAAGCCGACGCGAGTTTTGGTGGACCGCACCCGAAGGCTGCTAGAAGCTACGGGCGCAGCCATCAATTGGGAGCGTTTAAGACGTACTTCTATGAGAAGTATTTCCCGAATCCGTGAAGAACGCCAAGGACATTGAGTTCATGCAGTTGGTCCAAGGTGGAATGTCCGTCGCCCAGGACACGGCGAAATTTGAAGAGTTGATCAAGTTCTCACGAGTTTTCCAAGGGAACCCCGATGAGGTATGGAAGTGTGTTAAGTTCGAGGCCGGTTAAGGGCCGAACTTAACTTTGCTGTGGCACACATGGAGATTAGGGACTTCCCGACCCTAGTCAACAAGTGCCGAATCATCGAAGAAGGGCACAAGAAGATGAGTGCCGCAAGGGTGGATCGTCCCGTGGTTTGGGACCTCAAGCCCCGAAGTTCAAGCCATCAAATCAGACTCAAATGAGGAACCACTACCATCCCTACCAATCCAATCAGTTCAAGCAACAACAACAACATCATCAACCACAACAACAAAGAGGACCCAACAATCAACCATCTCGGCAACACCCAAGGCCGCCGTTCAACCCCAACGGCCGCGGAAACCGCAACCATCAACAAGGCGGAATGGGCGGTCCTCGCAATAACAACAACAACAATCAACAAGGAGGGCCCAATGGGAACAAGAACAAGGCACCCCAAGGAGCCCCGCCTTTCCCCGACCGCACAAGCTGTGGAGTGCCCCCGCTGGAAAGAATCATGGCAACCGTCCCGCCTAGCCGGGCAAGGAGTGTGTTTCAGATGTGGCAAGCTCGGCCACTATGCGAAGGACTGCAAAGTAATGGAGGGTCGTCAAGTCAGAATCCCGACCGCAACACCAAGGACGAGTCTTTACCCTCAACGCAGAGGACGCACATGGATCCAACGACCTCATCGAAGGTAAGTGCGAACTAAATGGTAGAACCTTAACGTGCTATATGACTCTGGTGCTACTCATTCTTTTATCTCACATGCTAGTGTCGAGTCTCTAAATTTGCAAGTTTCTAAGCTTCCTTTTGATCTCGTTGTTTCTACTCCTACCAACCGTCCTGTACATACATGTAACTGTTGTCTAAATTGCCATCTTACCGTTGAAAATAGATCTTTTGTCATAGATTTAATTTGTTTACCCTTGAAAGACATAGGCGTAATCCTTGGCATGGATTGGCTTCACGCTAACCATGTGTTGTTAGACTGTCATACCAAATCTGTTATTTTTCGTCATCCCCCTAGCAAGACTAGTCAAACCTTGAAACTTTATGTGAATGTCGTAGATGTCTTCTGGAGTGGGGAGAAAACTAAGGGATATGTCCTTCTAGCCGCTAGCGAGGTAGACTTTGAGCAGAACATAGATGACATTCCTGTGAAGTACCCCGAGGTATTTCCGATGAGATACCCGAGTTCCTCCCGAGAGAGGTGGAGTTCTCCATCGAGTTGGTCCGGGAACGGGACCTATCTCGATAGCCCCGTATAGGATGTCACCCTTGGAGTTGAAGGAATTGAAAACCCAGTTGGAAGAGTTGTTAGAAAAGAGTTTTATCAGACCTAGTGCCTCACCGGGGAGCCCGTTTTGTTTGTTAAGAAAAAGGATGGGAGCATGAGATTATGTATAGATTATAGGCAATTGAATCGTGTGACGGTGAAGAATAAATACCCTTTGCCTAGGATTGATGATCTTATGGACCAGTTGAAGGAGCGGTGGTATTCTCCAAGATTGATTTGAGGTCGGGATACCACCAAATTCGAGTAAGAGATGAGGATATACCTAAAACCGCTTTTAGGACACGGTACGGACACTTTGAGTTCGCCGTGATGTCCTTTGGACTGACAAATGCACCCGCCGTGTTTATGGACTATATGAATAGGATCTTTAGACCCTATTTAGATAAGTTCGTGGTTGTTTTCATAGATGACATACTCATCTATTCAAAGACTCACGAGGAGCATGAAGTCACCTGAAGTTGGTTTTAGAGGTGTTGAAAGAGAAGAAGTTGTATGCTAAGCTCTCTAAGTGTGAATTCTGGTTGGAGGAAGTGAAGTTTTTGGGACATGTAGTATCAAAAGGAGGTATAGCGTTGACCCTAGTAAGATAGAAGCTGTAATGAATTGGGATAGACCGACCACCGTATCGGAAATACGGAGCTTTTTGGGTTTAGCAGGCTATTACCGTAGGTTTATCAAAGGTTTTTCCCAGATTGCTCTTCCCCTAACCAAGCTAACTAGGAAGAACACCCCGTTTTCATGGAATCCCGATTGTGAAAAGAGCTTCCTAGAGTTAAAGGAAAGGTTGACCTCGACCCCAGTTTTGGTTTTGCCCGACCCCAATGTACCCTTCGAGGTATATTGTGATGCTTCGGGAAAAGGTTTAGGATGTGTGTTGATGCAAAATAGGCAAGTGGTAGCCTATGCGTCTAGACAACTCAAGCCTCATGAGGTTAATTACCCTACCCATGACCTAGAGTTAGCCGCCATAGTGTTTGCCTTGAAAATATGGAGGCATCACTTGTATGGAGTGAGGTTTGAAGTTTTCTCCGATCATAAGAGTCTTAAGCATCTCTTTGATCAAAAAGAGCTAAACATGAGGCAAAGAAGGTGGATGGAGTTTCTAAAGGACTATGATTTCGGCCTAAGTTACCACCCAAAGCCAATGTGGTTGCCGATGCCTTGAGTCGAAAATCATTACGCTTATCCCACATGATGGTCAAGGAAGTTGAGCTCATAGAGAAGTTTAGGGACATGAATTTGGGGATGTCAATAACAGAAAGAGTGTAAAGATGTGTCATCTTACAGGAACAAGTGGGTTTAAACAAAGGGTGATGATGGCACAAGTAGAAAATGAGGAGTTTAGGGAGACTCTAGAGGCGGTTAAGGCTGGAAAGCTTAAGGGTTTTGAGCAAGGGGCAGATGGATTGTGGAGGTTTGAAGGGCGGATGTGTGTACCGCAAGATGGTGACCTCCGAGAGTATCTTGGAGGAGGCCCATAAAAGCCACTTCACCATCCATCCTGGTGCCACCAAGATGTATCAGGATTTAAAGAAGATGTTTTGGTGGCCCGGATTGAAAAGGGACGTAGTAGCCTGGGTTAGTAAGTGCTTGGTCTGTCAAAGGTGAAGATTGAGCACCAGAAGCCTTCAGGAATGTTGCAACCTTTGCCTATCCCCGAATGGAAGTGGGATAGTATATCTATGGATTTTGTGACCAGCCTACCCCGAACCCAAGCCGGCCATGACGCTATTTGGGTAATAGTGGACAGGTTAACCAAGTCGGCCCATTTCCTACCCATCAAGTTAACCTTTTCCCTAGATAAGTTGGCCCAGTTGTACATCCAAGAGATAGTAAGGTTACACGGAGTTCCATCGACGATAATTTCTGACAGAGATCCGTTACGTCGCGTTTTTGGGAAGCCTTTCAAAAGGCGTTTGGTTCTAAGTTGTGCTTAAGCACGGCTTACCACCCCAAACAGATGGACAATCGGAAAGAACTATCCAAACATTGGAGGATATGCTAAGGGCATGTGTTTTGGATAGAAAAGGGAGTTGGGATAAGTACCTGCGCTATCGAGTTCGCGTATAACAACAGTTATCATGCGAGTATCGATATGGCACCGTACGAGGCCTTGTATGGAAGGAAGTGTCAGTCGCCTTTGTGTTGGCATGATCTGAGAACAAAGCATTTTGGGACCGGATGTAGTGAGGGAAACCACAGAGCAAATAAAAATGATCAAGGATAGAATCTTGACTGCTCAAAGCCGACAAAAGAGCTATGCGGACAAGCGGCGAAAGCCGTTAGAATTCCAAGAAGGTGAGCATGTTTTCTTGAGGATAACTCCCACTACAGGAATAGGTAGAGCCATGAAAATCAAGAAATTGAGTCCCGATTTCTCGGACCTTTGAAATCCTTCAGAAGTCGGGACAGCGCTACAAAATAGCCCTACCTCCAAATCTGCAAATCTTCATGACGTCTTTCACGTCTCCCAGCTAGAATATCAATCCGACCCTAGCCATGTGTTAGAGCCAGAGCATGTACAGTTAGGGAGGACCTAACTTTCACCCCCACCAACGAGGATCGTGGACCGTGGTGTCAAGCAGTTGAGGAGTAAGTCCGTTCCTTTGGTGAAAGTCGCGTGGGACGAGACAAGACGGAGGAGTACACATGGGAGTTGGAATCCGAGATGCGGATGAAGTATCCCGAGCTTTTCTAAGGTAACGAATTTCGAGGACGAAATTCTTTTTAAGGAGGGGAGTAATGTACGCCCGATTTCCGCCGTTAGAGTACAAATGACCGAAATGCCCCTGAGGTCATTTCTACCCGAAATTCGAGGACAGTTGCCCGGCAACCCTCGAATGGGTCAACTCGATGTTTGAAGGGGATTATGCTGTTATGAATGATATCCGAGGAGGAACCTCGTTTCTAAACTTCCGCTCAAAATGACCAAAATACCCCTGCGTGTCTACACGGGTAAAAGGTGCCGTTTGAGCCCGAACTTTTCCAGGAAGTTTAGAATGATGTTTATGAGCAATGTTTGATGTTTAGTTTGGCCGAAGGTCCCGGCAGTTTTAGTGTAAAATTACCATTTTGCCCCTAGAACAGTGTACAGTGCGCCTAATGAAGCAATAAGCAAACCTAAGCAATATTAGGCTCTAATCGAAGATTAATTTATTTCGATAATTAATCTAGAGTCAAAATGATTTATTAAGGTTAATTAGAACCTAAGATTGCTTAGATAAACTCTAATTGTATTCTTTAATTCAAGATTCCTAGTCATGGAATCTTGAATAGTGTTTTTCTCTCTTTCCTTAAATTAAGGAATTGAGCCATACCTCATTTGACCAAAAGAATTATTTTAAATTACTAATCTAATAAGATCACCCTCCTAATCAAGTCTTGAACCACCTCAATTAACCATTTTCTCACCTAAACACTTGCTTACAAACTCCTAATCAAAAGCCTAATCAAAGAAACACTTAAACACATCCTTAAACCACAATTACATGAACAAAAATCCCTTCCCCTTGGCTGATGAGGAGGCCGAAAATCTGTCCCCAAATGGTGCCACATGTTGAGTTGTGATGCACTCCAAGCCCATGCCTTAGGCCATACCTTGCCCATGCTTCCAACCATGCTTGCCATGCCTAAGCCCATGCTTTTGTAAGAGATATTTTCCTCCTCCCTTGACCTTGAAAAGTCATCAGCCATTCCCTCCCCAAATCAGCCAACATGTCTCATTTTTCTATAAATACCAAGCCTTGATGAACCTTGTCACACTTTGGTTCACTTGGTAAGTTCACACTTCTTGCAAATTCTCTCATTCCTCTCAAATTCCCTCAACTTGGCTGATTTCTTCCTCAAGACTCCAAAAGGATTTCCTTCTCCTTCCATCTAGAAAACAAAGCTTTCTTACATCTCTTCAAGACTTCTTAAGGTAGGGGTTAAGTTTTGATGATTTTTGTTTGTGTTCTTCAAGAAAGTTCTAGTTTTTCTCTTGGTTTCAAACTCCTTTTCCTTCCTCTTTTTTTTCGGCCAAGAGGCCTTCTTACAAAAAGAATGTGAGCTTGATGATGAGGTTTCAAGATAATGACTTGTTGTTGTCATGTGAGAAACCTCTAAAGCTTGAAACAACTTGGTCTTGGACCATACATGCTTGGATTTCCTTTCTTTTCTTGGCTTAAGTTTCGGTTTTCCTCTTCCTCTTTCCTTTAAGGATTTTCAGTTTTTCTTCTTGGATTTGAACAAAGTTTGTAAAATATGTCTAGTAGATCACAAAAGTTTTGTTAAGAAAGTTAATCTCATGATTTCAAAGAGCTCTAAGCTTACCCTTGCCAACCTTAAAGTTGGTCGGCCGTTCCGCTCTAGATTGAAGCCTATGAGCAATAAAATAAAGAATATGACTTAGTTCTTGTAGTTTTGTTTAGACAAAGTGATGAACTTTGGGTCCATTTCCTTAAGCTTGATGATGAGTTCAAACCTTAAGATTTCTCTTGAAGTCTAGGTGCTAAGAACTCTAAAGCTTGCCTTATGATGCATAATGGGTTGAGGTTTATGTTCCTCTAAAAGTCTTGCAAGAGCTCTAGCTAAGACAAAAACAAGATGCATTCATGTTTAAATTTATGTCTTGCATCTCATGTTTATTTTGATGTTATCACTAATTTCACAAGAGTAAATGAATGAACTTGCATTACCATATTTAAATTCCCAAGCTTGCATTTCATGTTTATATTTCAAGTCATCACTTAATCCTTAAAGATAATAATGAAGTTGCATCTCATATTTATTTTATGCTCTCACTTTACTTTCTAATGAAGAGTAAAATAAAGTGCATGGCATGTTTAAGATTTTGTCATCACCTAAATACTCTAGAGCTCAAAGACTTGCCCTAAGTATCCTAAAAAGGAAACTCCATTCAAAAAGAAATGGATGAGTTTTGGTATGAACCAACAATGGTTTGATTTTGTAAAATACATGAATAATTTTCAAGGAAATGTTGGAAAACTGTTTTATGAGGTCTCAAGAGGTTTAAAATAGTTTGGAATGTGTCAAAATCATGTTTTCTCAATTTTCAGGTTCTGGTAATCGATTACCACCCATGTAATCGATTACCAGAAGGGTTTTGAAGGACTTTTGGTTTGGTAACGATTACCAGAGGCAGTGTAATCGATTACTACGGCTTTTCATGCCCAGACCTTCTGGAAACCTGGAATCGATTACTTATAATGTAATCGATTACCAAATGTTCTTTACTTTTCCAAAAGATTTAACCTAAGTAATCGATTACGTCGTATGTAATCGATTACCTATGTTCTTACTTTTCCTAAAAATTTAACCTACGTAATCGATTACCATTATGTGTAATCGATTACCCTTGTTTTTGAAAACCCAGAATGAATTGAGCTCTGGTAATCGATTACTAGGAACATGTAATCGATTACCAGAACACCTTTTGTTTCCAGAAACATTCCAAGAGAAAACTAGTAACTTATATGCATTTCAACCCAAGAGATTATGTGATCTTATGGGTTCATGATTTCGGTTCTATGTTTGGCTACTGTATAAATGCTGTTCTAAGGTGTTAAATGTGTAAAATTATGTTGAGTGAAGCAAGGATCGATTTAGAGAAGCTAGTAAAGAATAAGTAACTAAAAAGGGACTTGAGATGAGAATTCTAGAACACCTTAATACAAAGAAGTGCAAATCTGTTCTAGCATGATTAATTCAGGGATAAATGATTCATAATTAGTAAGACATGTACAAGATCCCTTCATAAATGATTAGGTGCTAATTTCTAAGTATAAGATGATGATAAGAGATCTAAGTGGTTTATAACTTAGAGAACATGCCTAGGAATCCCTCATAATTGATCTAAGAATTAATTATGGAGCCTTAGGCGAAGATGGATCTTAAAGGGTCGCGAATGGAGATTCTAGAGCCCCTTAAGCAAATGATATATATTTTCTGCCCTTTTATGTTGAGTGCTGAGTGGAATCTTGGTGAGTTCAAATCTTAGAGGAAAAGTTTAAGTGCCAACCCCTTGAGGGTAATAATAATGCAAATACAAGTTTAAAGCCCGAAGGGCAAAGCATAAGATACTGTGAGATAGGTGGACGAGAGAGTATGATTATGATGATGAACCTCGTGCACACTTATGATGATGTGATTATGTTAGTTCCTTGAGCATGAAACTTTATATGCATAATTTGATGAAATGTTGTGTTTGAGATGCATAATGTTTCAAAGATATGAATGAAATTGAGAAATATGCTCATGTGAACTAGAAAGTTATGGCAATGAGAAAGTTCCATGAAAATGATGCATGTGACTGAAATTATGTGGCATGACTCAAATTTGAGGAAATTCGAGAGTAGCGTTATGCCGCCGAATTTCCGTCAAATTTGAGGGACAAAAAGAAAGTTTTTGAGAAATATGAAGTTTAAAGTTATATGCCGAGACGCATTTCTCCTTCTCTGAGGAGAAAGTAAACCCGTGGGGTATGGACGAGCCATACCGAGCGGACAAAGTCGCGGCTTAACCAGTCGATGCGTTTCGAAGAAGGAGAAAGTCCCATGATGGGTGATCCTTAGGCCCCCTACCCGTACTCTGGGAGTCGGGATTATGATATTTATGATTCGCTTATCAAGAGGATAAGTAAGAACTAGTGACGACTAGTTAAGGTATGAGCTCATAGCCTAGCTTAAGGGGTGCGGTTACTATATTATTGGTGACACAAGTATGAGAAAAGGAAAGATGTTCAAAGAAAAGTTTCATGCCACACAAATGTTGTTTGAATTATTGTTTGATTTACCTAAAGTGCTACCATGCATCCATGAAACATTATGTTGCATACATGCATTAAGAATCATTATAAAAGACATGGACCTTGGACAACAACCTTTGTGAAAACCTCATAATGAACCTATGCATGCTCAACCTTTTCATAATAAACCCAAGGTTCCTGGGACGTAAACGATGGCACTAGGATAGAGGACTTCCCTACTGAGATTCTTTAGAAGAATTCTCACCCCTCTCGTTTCTTTCCGTTACGTCTTCAGATATCGATGGCGTCGTTCGTGATTTTCATTGACCCGCCTACATGGGAGGTGCACTATGACCCCGAGCATCAGTCCTACCACTTCAAGGGTCATTGCGAGGTGCGCGTTTTGCATACGTGGGACGCCCTTTTGCTTTCCCCGTCTCCAGCTATCGCTTCGATCCGACTTCACCCTTTGGCGACGACCTGATCTTTGAGAGGACACGACCCCGAGATGAGAGACCCGTCGTGCCCAACCTTCCTCGTCGAGGACGCGATATCCTGAGTATGTTCCCCGTTCTCGATCAGAGGCTGATCCTTCGGAGGGATCTTCCCTTCGTTCCTATGGGTCACGGAGGAGGTAGTGAGGACACGCACCCAGCCGAGGCATGCGAGGCGCGTCGACAGCCCGAGAGGCGACCACGACGCGGAGGCCATGCTGTCCCCTCGATTCCCATGCCTAGATCTCCGCTTCGTTGGGCTACATCCGAGGAGCTTCGTCAGTCGCGGGCTACATCTCCCCAACCGAGGACCGGCGTCACCAGGAGGCTTGGAGTGGGAGGGTAGTGATAGTTGGGTGTTTATCTTTTGGGATTATTACCATGTATTTGTCTTTATGTTT
Organism: Dalbergia oliveri; assembly: GCA_030441495.1. Taxonomy (NCBI): domain Eukaryota; kingdom Viridiplantae; phylum Streptophyta; class Magnoliopsida; order Fabales; family Fabaceae; genus Dalbergia; species Dalbergia oliveri. Next base: position 17,762 of record JAMLFY010001047.1, read on the forward strand.
CCCATTGTACTGCAAGCTCTGCCCACTAGTACGGGTAAGACTTTATGTTTCTGTTATATTTCTTGTGATGTACTAAACTATATTATCTAATGTAATGAGGAATGATGTTTATGATGGATGTGTTCTTTAATGTTTATATTCTGTATGTTTTATTTATTCTTCCGCTTCACGTTGTTTATGTTACGCGCAAAGGCTCGCACTTTGGTTTATATAAATCATTTCAAAAAAAAATTTACCCGTATTTTCCGCTAAGTATTTTATAAATGAATTTAAAGAGAAGTAATAACTAATAATTAGTCTTGATACGTCCTAGGCGTATTGAGGTTAAATATTAGGGTGTTACA
>JAMLFY010001048.1:0-18071 GCA_030441495.1 Dalbergia oliveri
TACAAAAGTTAGGATTACCTGGTCTAAGCTATCATATGACCTTTGTATCCACCCTACTGCGACCCCTATTAGAACTTGTCAAGCATGCATGACCACTTCTCTTTTTATAAATGCCAAGAGGTTTAATGCAAATTTGTTTTGTCTACCTTTGTCTGGCTTAGAAGTCATTTTAGGTATGGATTGGCTTGTACCAAATTATGTGCTTTTGCATTGTCCAACTAGAACTTGGATATTTCTTCTCATGTCTTCCTCTATCCCTGTGGTTTCCTTTTTCTTTTTATTCTGGACTAGTAACACCTAACCCTAGTAAGGTAGGCCGTCAGGAATATGTCCTCCTCCAGTAGTGAAGCCGAAAGTATCTATGACCTTAAGATTATTTTTATGGTGTGGACTATCCAGATGTGTCCCAGAAGGATATTCCTGAGTTTGAGCGGGAAGTCCAATTCTCCATTGAGTTGGTCCCAAGGGTATTGTCTATTCATTTAGCTATGTCCCCTAGAATTGAAGGAATTAAAGTCACAAATTGAAGAGCTACTAGGGAAGCACTTTATCAGACCTGCCGCGTGGGAGCCCTGTCTTTTGTAAGAAAAAGGATGGGGGTATGAGGCTTTGTGTGGATTACATGAAATCTGAACAAGGTAACGATCAAGAACAAGTACCCTCTGCCAAAGAATCGATGACCTTTGGATCAATTACGTAGGGCAACCGTTTTCCAAAGATTGACCTTAGGTCAGGTTACCATCATTTTCAAGTTTGGATGAGGACATCCCAAGACTGCCTTTAGAACTCTCATAGAGACATTATGAGTATAAGGTAATGTCTTTTGGATCTACCATGTTCCTTGGGATTTCATGGATTATATGAACCGATTTTTCACCGTACTTGGATAAATTCGTAGTTGTCTTTATAGATGACATACTTATTTATTCAAGGACCAAAGAGGAACATGCAGAGCATTAGGTTTGTGTTACAGATTCTAAGGAAAGGAAGTTGTATGCTAAACTGTCAAGTGTGAGTTCTGATGGGAGAGGTTAAGTTCCTTGGTCATGTGGTGTCACGAGAAGGAGTTTCCGTAGATCCCAACAAAGAGATCCCACTTGAATTGGGGATGGCCAAATTTTTTGACTGAATATTTTAAGCTTTCTGGATTAGCTGGATACTATAGGCGATTTATTATGGGTTTTTCCCATAGCTCTACCTTTGACCAAGTTAACTCGAAAGAATGCTCAATTCAAATGGACGCCAAGAATTAGAATAGTTTTCAGGAGTTAAAGCAGAAGTTGACCACAGCCTCCCCTCTTGGTGCTACCCGACCTCTAGGACCCTTCGAGGTTTATTGTGATGCTTCTAGCAAGGGCTTAGGGTGTGTGCTTATGCAGCACAGAAATGTGGTTGCTTATGCCTCTCTACTTAGACCCCACGAGGTGAACTATCCAACCCATGATCTTGAGCTTGCGGCTGTTTTTGCTTAAAGATCTGCGACACCATCTTTATGGTGTGTATATTCAATGTCTTCTCTGGATCATAAGAGTTTAAAGTACCCTCTATCAGAAGAATGAATATGAGACAGAGATGGTGGATGGAATTCCTTATTACGAGTTTAATCCTTACCACCCAGGCAAGGCAAACGTGGCTGATGCATTGAGCAGAAAGTCCCTGAGTGTAGCATGCATGATGATCAAGGAAACCTAACTAGTAGAAGACTTCAAGAAGCTTAGCTTGAGCACGTCTTGCTACCTCGAAGGTGTGGTGTTAGGTCAAATTAGAATAACAAGCGAGTTTCAGGAACAGATTTTGGTTACAATGAAGATCAAGAGCTTCAAGAGATTTTTAAATCAGCTCACACTAAGAATTGCCAGAATTTACCACAGACCGCGAGGTATATGGAGGTATAAGGAGAGGGTTGTGTACCTGCAAGTGGTACTTCAGGAATGAGATTTTGAAGGAGGCACACAAAGGTGAATTCACCATACACCCTGGGACTAGTAAGATGTATGTCAAGAGAATGTTTTGGTGGCCTGGGATGAAGAAGGGGATATAGCGGAGTTTGTTCGCAAGTGTTTAACTTGTCAGAGAGTCAAAATAGAACACCATAGCCGCTGGAACCTTACACCCCTTAGAAATCCCAGAATGGAAGTGGGAAAGTATCTCCATGGATTTCGTAATGGTTTACCGAGGACGCTTCAGGCTATGACGCCATATGGGTCATAGTGGATAGGACTTACCAAGTCCGCCCACTCTTACCCATCAAAGCTAATTATCCTTTGGATAGGTTAGCTTCCTTGTATATCCAAGAGATAGTAAGGCTACACGGCGTTCCTTTCTTCAATAGTTTCCAGAGGGACCCCGTTTTACTTCAAGGTTCTGGGAGCTTTCCAACGGGCCTTTGGAACCAAGCGTGTTTGAGTACGGCTTATCACCCAAACGGATGGCAGACCGAACGCACCATAGAGACTTTGGAAGATATGCTGAGGGCATGCGTGATTGAGCAGAAGGGAGTTGGGATAAAGTACTTCCGCTGTGGAGTTTGCCTATAAGAACAGCTATCATGCTAGTATTGGCATGGCCCCATACGAAGCCTTGTATGGAAGGAAATGTCAGTCCCCATTGTGTTGGTACGATTTAGGAGAAGCGAGATTGTTAGGACCGATCTAGTTAATTCAGACGACGGAACAAATCCAGAAGATTAAGGATAAAATCCCCGCGTAGAAGTCGTCAAAAGAGTTATGCAGAAAAACAAAGCCTTTAGAGTTTAAAAGGGAGAGCATGTGTTCCTGAAGGTCACACCCACTAGATCCGTAGGAGAAGTCTTGAAGGTCAAAAAGTTGTCACCTAGGTTTATAGGTCCTTTTCAAATTCTTCGACGAATTTGGTCACCTGCTATCAAATAGCCCTACCCCCGTCCTTATCCAATCTCCATGATGTCTTTCATATATCTCAACTTAGATGTACCACCCAGACTCCACCCATATCATTGAACCCGAATCTACTATACGGGACGACTTGACGTTTCAAGTGCCTCCGCTGAGATCGTGGATAGAGAGATCAAGCAACTGAGGATAAGCATGCAACTAGTCAAAGTAGCTTGGGTGGGCAGGAAATGAAGAATTCACACAGTTAGAGTCAACTATGAAGAAGACTACCCAGAATTGTTTCAGGTACGAAATTTTGAGGGCAAAATTTTTTACTTAGGTGGGTGGTAATGTAACATCCTAGTTTCTCTTAGATATTAATTGAGGAAAACTTAATAGGAATATTAGAATTCTGACAAGGAAGAGTGTGATGAGAATGACTCCATGTGGAGTACAAAAAAAATGTGAATAGTACTTGGCGGGCTTGGAGGCCTTGAAAGTCTAAACTTGGGATTTAGGACCGAGGTGCCCGAAGTTAAGAAAATATGAGAATAAGATTAGGAATGTATGGGAATGATAATTTTATACCTAGAATTAATTTCAAATTCGGTGATATCGGGTATTGTTTACCGTTCTGGAGGATTTCGGTGTGTGGTTTTTAACATTGAAAGACATTTCCATCACTACAACTAAACAATATCCCCCAAGTTAAGACAAGTGGAAGGCTAGGATTCAATCTTGGAATCCAAGATCAAATCCTAGCCATCCATCATAGCCTAGTCACCAAGTCATCATGATTTTTAACAAATATCTTACCTTGCATTTATTATAAGCCTAATCACCAATCTTCTTCCCAAAGCCAAGCCATCATTTCTCGGCCATTCCAAGGAGAAATCAGAAGGTGAAGTGCCTCCATAGCCAAGAGCTCCATCTTGCTTTCATCTCACAAAAACCCTAGCTTAGAATCATCAAAACCCAAATCTTCCTTCACAAAAATTGATCTACACTTCCACCTCTACAATTATAACCGATTGAAATTTCAAGAACCCTATCCTTCTTGCACATCCATCAGTGATCAGAGGAGGGTTTGAGGTTGTGTGGGGAGTTTTGGTTGTGAAGAAATCACAACTTGAAACAAGCTAGAGATAGAGACTTGCTGACCTTCAAAGAGGTTTTCCTGCCTTTTTTGTGGAATTTTTCAATTCTGTTTTGGCTTGCCCTAATTCCGAAAATTTTGATGATTCTGATGGTTAACATATTGATATTGATGTATGAATTTTTGTGTTGTGTTTGGATGGTTTTAAAATGGGGTTTTCTCAAGTGAAATTGGAACTAGGTTGCTGGACTGAATTCTGTTCTGAAATCAGAATTTCTCACGAATTTTCTGGAAAATTTGTGGGTGGTTTCATGAGCCATGAAAATTATATGTTGTAGTTAAGCCCTTAAACTAAATACACGAATTTTCTTGGGGGTTAATTTTAAGGTTTGATGCCTCAAAAATTAGGAACCGAATTGTAACTGCTGCTGTCTAAACTATTGAGACTGAAGTAACAAACTTGCCCGAATTTTTAATCATAGCAATTGATTGAGATATCCTGAAATTTTTACACAAGACTAATAACATGTTGAAATACCTCTGTGAATTTTCTTGTACCTTGATTCCATCGAATTCTAGGGTTAAATATTCTGAGAACACAAGTCTGGACTATGAATTTGTGACTTCTGACCACCAGACTTGCCTATTTATGAAGTGGCTATATAACTCTGATTGCCCTGAAATTTTTACAGGTTGTTTTAGACACATTGAAGTGTCATGTGAAATTTTCCTTAAGGGTGGAATGGTTGTTTGGTATGATAACAAATTGTTGTGCCTAGAACTTCAATTCTGCCAAGGATAATGAAATGTGGAAATGGCTGAAATTTTATGATAGTATGTGCATATCTTACTGTATGTTTGAGACATATGGGGAAAACAAGAAAACAAGGCTTAGAAAAAATTGAGAGGGAAGGCAAAAAGAAGGACTTCCCTAGAAAAGTTGTGAGTCGATAGACGTGTCGGCTAGGCATAGACCTGAGTGATCCTAAATGGAAAAAATGAAGTTCGGTGATCTCAGAGGAATGAGCTCATGTCCTAGGCTATGGTCCTGAAATTGTGAATTGTGAATGTATCTTTATGAAAGATAAGCCTTCCCTATGTTGAGAAAATTGAGAAGGACATGAGAAATGGAGTTTTTGATTATGCATATTATTACTCGATTGATTATTGTGATACGTCTAGTTTTCCTATTGTTTCAAGATTCCTGTAGGTGTTTATATGAATACTGTATATGCATGAGTTGCTTATCCGTTGTATATTGTATATGGGGGAACTATCTTATGAGAATTTTATATTATTCTCACCCCTGGTTGTATGTATTTTATTGTTCATTCAGATGCCGTCCCAGTGTTTTTCTGTGATTCGCCACAGGTGGGCGTATATATCCATTGGACCCTATGTACGCCGTTGGTTATTCCCAGTTTCGGATCTATATGTTCTTTGATCGCTCCTTCAGGACCTCGGTCTTCGCCGGACTTCAACCCCGCTTTTCCTTATGACGGTGTGCCCTTCACATGGCCCATCCTGGAGTGTTTGAGATCCCCTCGCTCCACCCGTGTATCAACCCGTAGACGCACCCATTTCGTCATCCTCCTCATCTACTCAGATCCTTGAGGACCCTGTCTCCCCGGGAGGAGAGGTCATCGCTCCGATGGCCAATGGCTTCCTGATTAGGAGTAGAGACCTCTAGAGACGGATGCATTGTACATAGACATAGGATAGTGTTAGGAACCTTACCTACCTAGAAACTGATGTACTTTTGGTTTTCTTTTGCTCTGTTGTATATGTACATATGCGGTTTTGTCATCAGGGTGTTTGAGTAGGTTAGGTACCAGGTAGGGGGATTAGCCTCGTCTGCATCGAGTCCTGACTTTTCGGGTCATTTTGTTAGTCTTGCCCTTATGATGTATATATATATATAGTGACTTTGACATTATACCCTTATATGTAAATTCGTTATGATATGTATTGCGACATTTCATGTCATTGAATTATTTCAACTAGTATAGATCCCAGCTTACCAGGTAATACTTTACTAATTACTATATCCATACTCCAGTAAATGTGGTAATTTGGAGGGTGTTACATCCACCATCAAAGAAACTTTTCAACCACCACAAACCACCATAAAGAACCTGCAACCATACTCCTTCACCTCAAACCACCTCTTAGAACTTTATCTTTCCATTTCCAAGCTTTCTTCTCAAGGAAATCATCTTCCTTGGTTTTCCTCTGACTCCAAATCATCACTTCCATCAAGGAGGAGATTTTGTCTTCTCATTCCATCAATAATCCAAAGTTCTCGTCATTTCTTTCAAGGTTCCTTAGCTTGTGGGTGTTGTTTTAAAGTTTTTGTTTGTTTTCTTCAAGTAAAAATTCTAGTTTTTCTTAGTTCAAAAACTCTTTCTCTTCTTTTTCTTTTTTGGCCATGAGGCCTTTTCATGGGAAAAACTTGGCTTTACCACGAGGTTTCAGAATGGTCTTTGTTGTTGTCATATGAGAAACCTCAAGCTTGAAATCTTGGTCTTGGACCATACATAGTTTCTGTTTTTCCTTTCTTTTCCTTGCTCAGATTTGGCTTTTCATTCCTTCATCTCTTCATGCTTTCGGTTTCCTTTTCCTTTATGTAAACAAAGTTTGTTAAATATTTAGTAGATCACAAGAGTTTTGTCAAGAAAATTAATTATACGTTTTCAAGCCCTTGAGCTTTACCCTTGCCAACCTTAAGTTGGTCGGCCGCCAAGAGTTTTACTCTATATTGAAGCCCATGAGCAATAAAAATAAAGAATAGATGACTTAGTTCTTGTATTTTGCTTAGACAAAGTGTTGAGCTTTGTGTCTATTTTGAGTCTGATGATGAAGTTTAAAAGTCAAAGACTTCTTTGAGGTCTAGATGTCAAGAACTTTAAAGCTTACTTTATGTTGTTAATATGCATATTGGGTTAAGGTTATGATGTTCCTTTAAAGTCTTGTAAGAGCTCTAGTTAAGATAAAAAATGAGTTGCACACATGTTTACCTTTATGCCTTGCATATCATGTTTATTTTTAATGCTAATACTAAACCCTCAAGAGTAATTAAATTGACTTGCATTATCATGTCTAAATTTCAAGCTTGCATTTCATGTTTATATTTCAAGTCATCATTTAATTTTTAAGAGTAATAATGAGGTTGCATCTCATATTTATTTTATGCTCTCACTTTACTTTCTAATGAAGTAGAAAAAATAAGTGCATATCATGTTTAAGTTATGCCATCACTTGACTAATCCTAGAGTTCAAAGATTTGCCCAAATATCACATAAAGTTTTAGGACGGAGATGTCTCAAGGGTGCCATTTCTGCCTTGAGATGATAATGATGGACCTTGTATGAGTTCATCAAGACGCAAGGGTCCATAGCCTATGTCTTGGAATTTTTCTAAGCCTAGGTAGTTCAGGAATCTTAAACATAATTTTAAAGTTCTTAATTCTTATGATTAAAATGATTTAGCTACTAAACTTACTTGGATTTCAATGATTTTAATGAGATTAATTAGTTTTTAAAAGAGTTTTGAGTTCCTAAAATGATTCCAAGAGAAACTAGCAACTTGTATGCATTTTATCATAGATTATGTGATTTTATGGGTTTACATTTCTGTTCTGCCCTCTTATGTTTGGCCACTGTATAATTTCTAATTTATGGTATTAAGATGTGTAAAATTATGTTTGAGTGGAGCAAGGAACGATTTAGAAGTTAGAAATGAATAAGTAACTTGAAAGGATTAAAATGAGAATTCAGAACATTAGCAGCATGATATGCATTCTGTTCCAGCATGCTTAAAACTAAGGAAAGTGGTTTATAATTAGTGAACATGTGTAGGAAATCCCTCATAATTGGTTTAGAGTTAATTATAAAGCCGTAGGCGAAGACGGATCTTAAAAAAGGGTCTAAAACGGAAATTCTAGAACCCCGTAATCATAAGGTAAATTTTTCTGCCCAAGTTACATAATGCTGTTTGAATTTTTAGTATACCTAGAACCTAGTGAGAATTATAGGTAATGATTCTCAAGTGTTATAAAAATCCTTAATGAAGGTTAGAATAATTAGAACACAAGTCTAAGACCCGAAAAAGGCTAAAGCATAAGACATCATGAGATAGGAGGTTGTGATGTGAGCATGAGGCCATGTGGGATACTTATGATGATGTGAATATGTTAATATCATGAACTTGAGGCTATATGTGTATTGTGGCATGTTGCTATGATGATGTGGTATGCTATGTTTACAATGCATAAGGATATATGATATAAGGTTTTATGGTTGCATGCTCATGTTGCATTCATACAAGATATGATAAAGAGAAAATGATCTATTATGACTTCCCGAGTTAAGGGTTTGTCGGGTGATCCAATAAAGAGATATGTTTCCTCTTTTACCCCTGTATGAATCTAGCGACGGCTAGTTAGGATGAGCTATTCTTAGGCGATAGCTGATTAGGAGTTCTGGTGACCATGTTAAACTTGCCGGGGCCAACATGTTGGGTGGATTTTGGTGACCATGATGAGGGTGGAAAAATGGAAAAAGTTATGAAAGGAACTTACAAGTTCAAATATGAAAAAGTAAAAGATGCACATGCATATGTTTCATTGATGCTTTGATTAAGTGATAAGTGTTATTCTATTGTATACTGTCATGCTTAAGCATTGCCATGCATACATAAAATATCTGCTGCATTCATACCATGAAGACTCATGCTAAAAGGAAACCACTTCGATAATAGGATTTGTGAAATTAAAATTGAACCTATGCATGTATACCTCTTTCATAATGAAACCCGAAGTGGCTTGGGTGACGACAATGACACTCAAGTTTAAAGTTGGGAAGCCTACTTAGAATTTTGTATAAGTATTCTCACCCCTTTTGTCTTTCCCTCCCTGTGTTGTCTCCAGAATGGGATTGATGCGGATATTCGTGATTTACCTTGAAGCGCAAGTGTGAGTTATGCATTTGAATTAGCAAGGGCGCAATGGAAGCTTAAGACTAGTCTAGCCTATTTATAATTATGTTTAGTGTTAGTTAACCCGTTATGTATTTAGTACTTAGGTGTCCTTATATTCATAAGGTATTCGTTTTGTTATGATTATAATATAATACTACAAGTTATGTTGTGTTTATTCTATGGTTTATTTATGATGGTTATGGTGATGTATATCTAGTTGTTATGTTCTTGGTTTAGAAGTTGGTTCTTATGGTTGCATGCGGCTCCGCATTTTTAAGTCTTAAGTTCAAAAAGAAAAAAATTAGTTGTATTTTTATTACTCGTATTTTAAAGAAAGCCAAGTCAAGTTTTGAAACGAAAACGTACCTTAAATAACTAGCGAATACCGACTTGAAGCATATTAGGTGAAAGTTAGGGTGTTACAATCATCATCTCAAGGCCGAATGGCATTCTTGAAATGCTTCCATTTTCTAAACTTTACTTATGATACTTGTATATTCGAAAAATTACTTAAAAATTAATTTGAGTTTTGTTAGTCAAATTTTAAAAATATAAAAGTTTAACAACGATGAGCTCTAATTGGTTGCTCTTAAAAAAAAAAATTTCTAAACCAGGCTAATAGTAACCTTGTGGGCCCCACGGGTCCATCCTAAAGTTAAACCTTAGATTTTGAAAATCTCCTAGGCTTTCCAAATTAAGAAAATATGAGAAATAAGGTTAGAAATATGTGGGAATGAAAATTTTATACCTAGAATTAATTTTGGTATCCTAATATCGGTACGGTGTTTGCCCGTTCGATATTTCGGTGTGCGGTTTTTGACATTTAAAGATACTTTCATCACTACAACTAAATAATATCTACCTAATCAAGACACAGTGAAGGCCAAGATCTAATCTTGGAATTCAAAAAGATCAAATCCTAGCCATCCATCATAGCCTAGTCATCAAAACTCATTATGATCCTTGGATAAATATCTTGGCTTGTATTTATTACAAGCCTAGTCACCCACCCTTCCTCACAAAGCCAAGCATCATCTCCGGCCTTGCAAGGGAAAAAAAGTAGAAGGTGAAGTGCCTCCATAGCCAAGAGGTCCATCTTGCTTTCATCTCACAAAAACCCTAGCTTAGAATCATCAAAACCCAATCTTCCTTCACAAAAATTGATCTACACTTCCACCTCTAATAATTATAAACCAATCGAAATTTCAAAAACCTCATCCTTCTTGCACATCCATCATTGATCAGAGGAGGGTCTGAAGTGTGTGGGGAGTTTTGGTTGTGAAGAAATCCACCTTGAAGCAAGCTAGAGATAGAACTTGTCAAACCTTGAAGAGTATGTTTTTCCCCGCTTTCCTTTTGTAAATTTTTATTTTGTTTTAGCTTGCCCTAATTCCAAAATTTTGATGATATTGATGATTAACATATTGATATTAATGTATGAATTTTTGTGTTGTGTTTGCAATGGTTTTAAAAGGGTTTTCTCTCAAGTGAAATTGGAACTAGGTTGCTGATTATTTTTGTCTAGTACTAACTTTTCACGAATTTTATGGAAATTTTGTGGGTGGTTTCATGAACCACTAAAATTATATGTTGTAGTTAACCTCTTAAACTAAAATACGAATTTTATTTAGGGGTTAATTCTAAGGTTTGATGCCTCAAAAATTAGGAAACCGAATTGTAACTTGCTGCCGTCTTAATTGTTTAGACTAAAAGAACAAATTTGCCCAAATTTTTCATCATAGCAATTGATTGAGAGTAGCTTGTAAATTTTTACACAAGACTAATAACATGTTGAAATACCTCTGTGATTTTCTTGTACCATGATTCCATCGAATTCTAGGGCTAAATATTCTAGAACATAATCTAGACTATGAATCTGTGGCTTCTGTCACCAGACCTGCCTATTTTATTGAGTGGTTATATAAGTCTCAATTACCCTGAAATTTTTACAGGTTGTTTTAGACATTGAAATGTCATGTGAAATTTTCCTTAAGGTTGGAATGGTTGTTTTATGGTAACAAATTGTTGTGCTGGAACATCAATTCTCAGGATAATGAGATGTGGAAATGTCTAAAATTCTATGATAGTATGTACATATCTTACTGTGTATGTTTGAAACATATGGGTAAAAAGAAAACAGGCTTAGAAAGAATCTAGAACTAAGGCAAAAGAAGGACTTCCCCTAGAAAGTTATGAGTCCAGAGACGTATCTGTGAGGTACATAGAATCTCTAGCTATCCTAAATGGAAAAAATGAATTTGGTGATCTCGAATAGGAATGAGCTCATGTCCTAGCAGTTTATGGTCCTCTGTGAAATTGTGGAGAGTGCGAATGTATCTCTGTGAGGATAAGCCTTCCTTATGTTGAGTGTAACACCCTAATATTTAACCCAATACGCCTAGGACGTATCAAGACTAAATATTATTATTACTTCTCTTTAAATTCATTTACAAAATACTTAGCGGGAAAATAGGTAAATTTTTTTTTTTAAATGATTCATATAAAACAAAGTGCGAGCCTTTGCGCGTGACATACAACGTGAAGCTTGGAAGAATAAATAAAACATACAGAACATAAGCATTAAAGAACACATCCATCATAAACATCATTCCTCATCACATTAGATAACATAGTTTAGTACATTATATAGAAATATAATAGAAATATAAAGTCTTACCCATACTACTGGAGAGCTTGGAGTACAATAACATAAAAATAAGAAACATGAAGACAAATACATGGATCAACCCCAAAAGATACTCCCAAGCTAACACTCTCCTCCCTTCAAGCTATGGACGACGCTTCTACTCATTCTCCTCTGCACATATGCAATGAACCGGGCAAGCTCTCGTGCATGAAGGCGGAAGGATGGGCGAGCATGCCCGCCACGGTGAGGGCGCATCTCCGGACGTCGTGCTAACCTCCGCGCGCCACCGTCTCCTCGCTACCCATCCCGATATCCATGGGTACGGAGGGGCGGACCCTCCAGAAAGGATGAGAAGGAGGATCCTCTGATGGTCGGTCTCCGAACGCTCTGAGCGAGGCATGTACTCGGGGTAACCTCGCACCGTGATGTTGACACCTGGTCGCGTCCTCTCAAAATTCAGGTCGCGCCAAACTGCTAAGGTTGAAGACGAGTGATAGCTGGAGATGGAAGGAAACTGTCCCCCACGTATGCAAAAACACGTATGGCACAACGACCTTCGAAGTGGTAAGACTGATGGTCCAACGGAGTGCAACTTCATTAGTGCGTCAACAAAAATCACGACGAGGCCATCGATATTGAAGACGTACGGAAAGGAAGAAGGAGAGAGAAGGGTGAGAATTCTTGAAGAATCTCAGGAGGAAATCCTCTATCCTAGTGTCATCGTTTACGTCCCCAGGAACCTTGGGTTTATTATGAAAAGGTTAAGCATGCATAAGTTCATTATGAGGTTTCTAAAGGTATTTATCCAAGGTCCATGTCTTTCATAATGATTTATGCGTGTATGCAACATAATAGTTCATGGATGCATTAGGACTTTAGATAAATCAAACAAATAACAAACAATATATAAATGGCATGTGTAACTTTCTCTTTACATCTTTCCTTTTCTCATTCTTGTGACACCAATCATAATAGTAACTGGACCCTTAAACTAGGCTATGAGCTCATACCTTAACTAGTCGTCACTAGTTCTTATTATCCTCTTGATAAGCGAATCATAAACATATTCATCATAATCATCATAATCCCGACTCCCAGAGTACCCTGGAAGGGGGCCTAAGATCACCCATCATGGGACTTTTTCTTTTAAACGCATTCGACTTGGCTTAAGACCACGACTTTGTCCGCTTTGGGAGGTGATGTTCTATGCCCTCACCCTTTTACCTTCCCCCATAGGAGAAGGACGTTCTCGTGTGTCACTTTAAACATCATATACTTTTCCATTTCAAACGCACCGACTGGTTAAGACCAGCTTGAACTTTGTCCGCTTTGGCAGCTAATGCCTATGCCCTCACGTTTTACCTCCTCCTTATCTGAGCAGGAAAAGTACGTTCTTGCATATCACCGTTAAACATCATTTTCAAAAACTTTCTATATCCCTCAAATCAATGAAATTCGTGGCATAACAGCTACCCTCTGAATTTCCTCAAATTTAAGTCATGCCACATAATTTCGGACACTGCATCTATTTCATGGAACTTTCTCATTGCAATAACTTTCCGTTCACACGAGCATATTGTTTCATTCGCGTCTCAAACACAACATTTCATCATATCACCAAATCAAGTTATGCACATAAAGTTTCATGCTCAAGGAACCAACATAATCACATCGTCATAAGTGTGCACAAGGTTCATCATCATAATCGTATTCTCCGTCTACCTATCTCATAGTGTCTTATGCCTTCTGAACTCTTATGCTTTAAACTTGTATTTGCATCTTTATTACCCTCATGGATGACACTTAAACTTTTCTCTAAGATTTGAACTTGCCAAAATTCCAATCAGCACTTATCATAAAAGGGCAGAAATATCATGTGCTTAGGCTTTAAAATCTCCATCGTGACCCTTTAAGATCCATCTTCGCCTAAGGCTCCACAATTAATCCCTAGATTAAATTATCCTAGCAATCTAGGCATGTTCTCAGTGATAAACCACTTTAAATCTCTTATCATCGTCTTAAACTTAGAAATCAACACCTAATTATTTATGAATGGATCTTGTACATGTCTTACTAATTATGAATCATTTATCCTTGAATTTAATCATGCTAGAAATAATTTGCATTTCTTGCATTAGGTGCTGAGGTTCATTTCTACCCCTTTTTGAATTATTTATTCTTTTTTAAACTTTTCTAGATTTTGTCTCTGCTTCACTCAACATAATTTTTACACATTTAACACCTTAGAATATCATTTATACAGTAGCCAAACATAGAACCGAATCATGAACCCATGAAATCACATAATCTCTGGTTGAAAGCATATAAGTTACTAGTTTTCTCTTGGATATTTTTGGAAACAAAAGGTGTTCTGAATCGATTATATGTTCCTAATGTTCGGTTACGATGCCTGGATTTATTCTGGGTTTCAAACAACAAATTGGTAACGATGCATACAATGGTAATCTTATCTAAGGGTGAACCTTTCGAAAATAAAGAACATAATAGTTGTAACGCCAATTTTTACTGTCATTTAGGAACCCATTACCCTAGGTAATTTATATAAATTTGAGACCAAACAATCCTCAATAAAGGAATATAACGTTAGAAAAGAAGTTAGGAGCAATTCCTAAGAATCGCAAGCCCCGAATTTCTGGACGTGTAAAATGACCAAAATGCCCCTGAGGTTATTTTACTCAGAAAATGAGGATCGTGGGCCCCATCCTCAAGGGGATGTTTTGATGATAATAAGGGATTGTTTGTGTTATGTGTGTTAATAGAGGAGAAGAATCTAATTTTGAGTTTCGACGCGAAATGACCAACGCCCTACGGCCGTTTTTAACTCCGATTGCGTGCCGACTTAGTCCGAACCTCACTAAAATGTTTTAAAAGGTGTTTTTAAGCTATGATTAACCATTGGTTAAGTTCGGGTGGTCTCGGGATTTTTAAGAAATGACCGTTTTGCCCCTCTTTGTAGTTTTACAAATTTTGAGATTTTTGATTTGTCTAACGAAACCTAAGCAATATTAGGCTCAAATTAAAGCTTATTAAATTCTAATTACTAATCTAGAGTCAAAATTATTTATTTAGATTGATTAGAACCTAAAATTGCTTAAAACACCCAAATTGCTTAGTAATTCACTTAAGCCTTAACCGTAAATTCTCTAAATTGCATGAATACCTTGCCTACACCTAAATAATACATGGAACACACAAAATCCTCTTCCACAAGGCTGTAATGCACGAAATTATTGAGTAATAAGTCAGAAAATTATTACACAAAAATCCAAAGAATGAAAACAAAGAATCATGAAAACATGGAAACATGATTCCATGTTTTAAGCCACCAAACAAAATGATTTTTCTTCCTTATTTTTTTCCTCTAATTTTTGGTCAGATTTCCTTCCTTCCTTTGTCCATTTATGAGCTGCAAAATCTCTATAAATAGGCATGCTTGAAGATAGTTTAGATGCTTAGTTCATAACTTACACAAATTCTAGTCTTAGGAGCACCAAAAGCTTTCTTTCTTTCTTTCTCTTGGCTGAAATTCTCCTTCAGTTTTCAAGGATATTTTCTTCATTTCACTCAAGGAAACCAAGTTCTCTTCCTTTCTTTCAAATCAAATTAGGTAGGGAGTTGTTTCTAAGTTTATTTTATGCTAAGACAAGTTATGTTTCTAGCTCAAAATGATGTTTTCATGACTTTCTTTTAGTTTTTCATTTTTGGTTTCTTCTTCCTTTTCTTTAAATATTTCCCATATGGCCTAGTATGATGAGACCATGGTTTGATGATGAGATTCTTGAGTGTTGGTTGCAAAGCTTTCACAAGTTAGATCTCTAAAACTTGAAGGTTTCACTAGTTTCCAAAGCTTCTAAAATTTCAGTTTTTTTTCCTTATTTTCCTTTCATGGTTTTGCCAAATGGCCTAGGAAGGAATGAAATGATGGCTTGATGATGAGACCTTGAATATGGGTTGTAAATCCATCACAAGTTAGGCCTCTAAAGCTTGAACATTCCATTTAATGCAAAACTTTAAAGAATAATGTTTTTATCTTGAGGTTTGAATATGAAATATGTATTTTTACTTTGTCTTGCTAAGATACATATATTGGGTTGAAATCATAATTCTCTTAAAGTCTTGAAGGAGCTCTAGTAAAGAAATCAAATGAACTTGCATCCATGTTTAAGTTTATGCCTTGCATAACCATATTTATTTTATGTCATAACTAAATTCTCAAGAATAAATAAATGAACTTGCATATCTCATGTTTAAATTTCAAGCTTGCATTTCATGTTTAAATTTCAAGTTGTCACTTAATCTCTAAAGATAATAAAGAAGTTGCATCTCATGTTTATTTTATGCTCTCACTTTATTTTATAATGGCTAAAAGAATCAATGCATGGCATGTTTATTTTATGTCATCACCTAAAAATCCTAGAGCTCAAAGACTTGCCTATGAATCATAAGCAAAGAAATGAGATAATTGGAGTTAAAGAATTTATTCTTTAAGAAGTCTGAGAATTGGAGCTTAAAAAAAATGTAATTCTCATTCTCCCTTCACCGGTCCTATGCGGACTACCGCTCCTTGCTTAAGATTCTCTTCTTCCTCTACCTGGTCCTATGCGGATTACGCCCTTCAAGTTTCTTGCATCATGTTTATATTACAAGTTCTTGCATCATGTTTAATTTTCAAGTTATCACCTTAAATCTTAAAGATAAAGAAATGGAATTGCATATCATGTTTATAATTCCAAGCTATCACCTTATAAAGATAAGATTAAAATAAGGTTGCATAGCATGGTAATAATTCTAAGATGTCACCTAAATCTCTAAAGCTCAAGACTTGCTCCTTTTATCTTAAGTGAAAATTTAATTATGAACATTCTTTCAAGTTATAAATCGGTCCCATGGTTAAGTTAGGCCTAAAGTCCTATGACTTCTTTCAAGTTTAACAAAAAGAATTAGTTCTAAAAGAGTTTTAAACTTTGTAAGAATTTTATGGGAAGCTAGTAATTTATGTGTACTTAAAATGTGATTTGATGCTTATTAAGAATTTGGTGTCATTGATTGATTCCCTGTTTGTATGTTATAGTTGCTGTTGCAAACAATGAAAACTTATGCATGAAATAAAGACATATTCTTGTTCTTGGAAGAAAGTGTATTACTAAGAATGCAATTTGGAAAGATTCTGTAAGGAAAGATTTGGTATTTAAGCGTGTCCATTGTGACCCACCTCTCTTTCCTGAATCTCCAGATGCATGATTACAGTTGGTATATATTATTTCAGCATAAGACTATAAATGAGAAAATGTTATGATGATTATGAATGAAGAATTGTATTATGATATAACATGCAAAGACTTAAAGGTGACTCAAAATATATGAGAAATGATCCTTTGGACCCGTCAAACTATAGGCGGTGAAAAGGTGATTCTTGCCCCCTGAGTCTGTTCAAAAGGGTAGATAGGAATTTTTACTTATCAAAAGGGATAAGTATGTGCTAGTGACGACTAGCAAGGTATGAGCTCATAACCTAGATTACTCCCAAAGGGTGGAGTATAGGGTGGCCCAGGAAAATGATGATGAAAGTAACTTTAAGTCACCTAAGAAACTAAGTAAATGCATTATGTGAATATGATGTTCTGCTATGCATAGTATTTATGAGATGATGATGAGAAATATGATGTTCTGCTATGCATAGTATTATGAAATGATGATGAGGAATATGATGTGATTTTATGCATAACTATGTTATTATATATGAAAGGAAAAGTTCATTATAAACATGACATGCTAAGTTTATGATGCATTATAAGACGCATGATTAAATGAACAAACCTCGGTAAAGTATATTTCCAAACTAATAAATCAATCTTAGCATGCTCACATTTTCATAATGAAACCGAGGTTCCTGGGGACGATGATGATGACACAATGCATATGAGGTGAGTACCCTACGATTCTTTTATAAGTTTCTCATTCCCTCTTTCTTTCTTTCCATCTCGTCTTCAAAAGTGATGGTGATGTTCGTGATTTTGATGCTCTCACCTGGTAGATGCACGTGATCTTGTGAACCAGTTATTATCCTTGAGGAACGTATCGCTAGACCTTAGCGTGAACTATATCTATTCCTATCCTTGAAGTGTTATTATAGGTGCCATTAATAGATGTTTTTCCATCCATATATTATTTATGTTTTGTTATTGCCTACATCTAGCTTAACTCTGTTGATAGGCAAAATATCTATGTGAATGTAATTATGGATATCATATGATAGAGCCAATATGATGTGCTTCATGATATGTCTGTTATTTCTGCTTATACCGATTATCGTCCACGTTATGCGCGGCTCACGTTTTCAATTATGTTTAAAAAAAAATGGCTCGTAATTTCACTAAGTATTTTCAAAGCATGATTAAGGAACTGAAGCAAAGAGTAAAGTCTAGTAATTAATCAATACGACCTAGGTGTATTGGGTTATTATTAGGGTGTTACAATA
>JAMLFY010001049.1:0-18046 GCA_030441495.1 Dalbergia oliveri
TCGCTACACAATAAGGTTAATGTTTGATAGTTTTTGTTAAATGTTTCAAGATGAGAAAGAAAGGCAAAGCACGATTCAACCCTTTCTCGTGCACTTTTATACCTACATGTGGTATTAGAGCCTAGCCTCTAAGGGGTTGAGCAATCCAATGATTGCAAAGGATAAAGATTAAAGGGAGGAATAGTATCAATCTACTTTGCAGAAGTTCACTTTATCAAGTGACCATCTTTCTCTGATGAGGTTCAAGACCTGTCAAGGCACACTCAATGTCAAGAGGAGTCCCAGGAGAGGTGGACAAGAACAACAAAAGGAAAGAGTTTAGTTGTACTCCTTAAGCCAAGCTTTTGCTCATATGTGCACTAACCAGAGATAAATATGACATATTTGGTGCTTATGATATGTGAAAGAAAATATAGGACACACTGTGCATGCTACTTGAAGAACTTAAACCATCTTAAAAGCCTTTTGCCCTAAAGTTATCTTGTCAAAAGCGAGTGCAAAGCTAAGACAATGAAAGTTGTTGACACCTCAAATGAAGAGGAAGGATTTGATGAAGAATTGAGATTGAAAATGGAGATGAGTTCTCTGCATGTGAAAATTGTCAAAAGCCTGAAAAAGCTAAGCAAAGAAAAGAAGAAACATTAATCTCAAGAGAGAAAAAAAGGGGCAACGAATATCTTGAAAAAAGAACCTGCTAACCGTAGTAAGAAGGAACATCTTGAATCAAGAGTTCCAAGCTCAAGGGATCACAAAAAAGTTCCAACCTCAAGAAGAATAGCAGGCTAGCTACCTGGAGCATCTCTGAAGATTTAAAGAATGGGATAGAAAGTCATGATGGGCTAGAAGATGTTACAAATCTACACTTCATGACATAAGTGCACCTAACAGAATAATTCAAGGTAATAGTATCTGAACTCAATCTTTCATATTACTTGCTACTTGCTTTATATGATGAGTTGCTAGAATATTCTTGAGCTTATTCCTCTACATATCTCAAACAGAATGAAAACTCAAAAGGTTGCCTTAGAAGCTGAAGTCTTCAAAAGATATGAGAAAAATGTCACAAATTTTTTTTTTTAATTTGAGAAAGCTTCATGGCTTCTGATCTCTAATATAGAACATGTGATAAATGATTCAAAAACCTTATTTTTATGCTAGAGGTTAGAGGCCATAGTTTTAGAAAACAAGTATGGGATATGAAGAGGAAATAGGAGAGAAAAAGCAATACAACCTCATCTAAGATCTATAAACTTTGTTTCTTACACTTTCTGCCACATGAAGGGACACCCACCTGATAAATGGTTCTTGAGAAAGAAGTCTATTGGAAAGGTTGGGAATTCTCTTCCTCAAAGACTTACCAAAAGGACCCAAGAAAGTCTGGGAACTAAAACCAAAAATTGTTCTTGTTGAGGTGAAAAACATCAGCTAGTTGGAGTGCCAAGGAACAAACACCGTGACTACACCAGATACTTATTCTAAACTAGGAAATGGATGAAAAGCTCAAAGCTGAAGATCCTTAAATGACTCAAGCTAGATGACAAAAAAGCTCAAAGAAGACTTTACTAATATTTTCAAAAGAACTAGAGGAAAGTCTTAAAATGAGTCTCAAGGAAATTCCAGAAAGCAAGCAGATGAAAGCAAAATCTTCAGAAAGTGGGCTCTAGAACATCAACTTTTTACAAAGCATGCTCAGAGCTCCAAAGCAATCAGAAAGTAACATTTCTGACACGAAGATGAGCAATTTGAAGATAGAAACTATGAGGGAGTTTTTATTGTAAAGATAGTTTCTCAAGTCAATATTTGTGGAAACAATTCCAAGGGTGTGAGAACTAGTCACCCCTCAGAAATATGACAAATTGTGCTTTCATCTCGACCTTAACCCAAATGTATTAAAGAAGCTTTGAGCAAATCAAAGTTAGGTAGTTGCTTTGCAAAAGAGCTGACCAAGTTCGAAAAAAGGCAAAGTTTGGATAACCGTTGACAAATCATCATTAGTAAAAAGGAGACATTTAAGAACATATTTGATGAAGCTGGCAAAGTCATTAGGAACAAAGCAAGATTGGTTGTACAAGGTTATAATCAACGAAGAATTGAGATGATGAAACCTTTGCACTAGTAGCTAGGCTTAAAGCCATTAGAATGCCACTTGCTTTTGCTACCTTTAAGGGATTCACTCTCTACCAAATAGATATTAAGTCTACATTTCTAAATGGATTCCTCTAAAGTATATGTGAAGCCCTCTTGATTTTGAGAATGAAGACCTTTCAAATCATGTCTTCAAGCTAACGAAGGCTCTCTATGGTTCTAAATAAGCTCCTCGAGCTTAGTATGATAAACTAAGTACCTTCTTGCTGAAGAATAGGTTTAAAAGAGGTTATTGTGATGCTGACTTCGTTGGAGATAGAGTTGAGAGAAAAAGCCCAACGGTTGCTACTCTTTCTTTGGAAAAAAAAATTCTAATCACTTGGTCATGCATAAAGTAGAATACATTTGCTCTCTCAATTGATGGGGCTGAATATGTAGCGCTGCAAATATATTGCACCCAGATGGGGATAAGGAACTAGCTGGAAGATTATCACTTGAGGTATTCCAAAATCCATATCTTTTATGATAATACAAGTGCTATCAATCTTGTTAAGAATCCTTTTCAGCACTCTTAATCCAAGCTCTTGTTGAAAAACATCTTTTATTCAAGATCATGATTCAAAAAGGAGATGTTGAGTTAATATTTATGAATATTGAAGATAAAGTGTTAGATATATTCACAAGCCTTTAGCTGAAAATCATTTTTGTGTCTTGAAAAAGCTTTTAAACTTAAGTGTTTTTAAATCTCATAAGCATTAATGCACAAATCATCTCTAGATACTCTCTCTCTCTCTCCATAACACCAAGCTGAAGCCCAAAAGAGGAAATCAGTTTACAAAACCAATTATCGAATTGAAGATCAATATTAGTTTGCAAGTTTAAAAAGAAGATGGGTTGATCAGAAAGAGAAGATGAATAGATAAAAAAGATATGAAGATCAGAAAATGCAAAACATATGGGGTAATAAATTCCAGTATATGAAGACGAGCTTATGAATGAGTATGTGATAAGTCTCTGATGGGTAAGAAAGTGAATAGTGAAGCTCAGAAAGAAAGCTCTTCAAAAGTGATCTCAAGAGTCAAAAACCATCCTTTCTAAAGAAGGATGAAAAGGTGGGATTATTCCACTTTGTTGAGTTTCTCTCTCCCACGTTGCCTCACATTCAGTCAGTCATGTCACATCTCTTAAATAACCTATACTACTCATACATAAACTTTTTTTACCACCAACCTCAACCTTGAGCATGCTACCTGAACTACTCTTTCCTTCTTTCTCTTCTTGTAATTGCTACCTTCACCTCTCAAACCCTCCTTCTGTCAATGAAACTTCCTTCCTCTCATCCTTATCCAAAATCCTTTCAAGCTTCAATCTTTTTCTCTACCTTCTTGTTTATCTATGGCTGAAGGTAAAAGTCATGATTAATCTTCTTCTAAGAAAGCTTTTTTTCACATGTACAATGATCCTGGCATGCAAGATCACTATGAAAAGTTCTTGGCATAAAAAAAGATGGCACATGGAAAGTCATGAGGAAATATCTTCGTGAAGAAATAACTATTATTGACGAAGTCTTTACTTTCAAAAATGGGAAGAATATCTAGAGATTGATGAACGTGTTTTCCCAAGATTAGTCCTGCCTTCTACTCTCAACTAGAGAAACTCTTAGCTTCATCCATCAAAACAATGATTCAAGAGGTGCCATCAAGATTACTACTTCAGGACTTTCCAAGATCATCAAAGCGCTAAATTCTGGAATCATCTATAGGTCCTTGCCAGACTAGGCTCTTTAAGGATAAATGAAGGGGATGTGTCTAGGCATCTGACAAATTCCATTCTTCACAAGCCAAATGAAATAAATACTACCATGTTGAGTGTTAGGGGCTAGAAAGGTATATGGCGGTACAATTCTCCATTCTACCATATCTAGGAAGCACAGATGTACTAGTTGGCATGGAGCATGCTCCTATATTGTCTAATGACAAAGAAGAAAGTGAACTTGCCAAAACTCATCCTGGACTACATGATCATGCCATCTCTAAAGAAAAATAGAGGATAGCTAGTGTCCCATATGGAATGCTGCTCATAAGACACTTCCAGCACATGAGTTTTCCTCTTATCAGAAAGATATGAATTCATGGAAAGAATTGTATTCACACCTTTCTCTTTCAAAACCTTAAGGAAGAAGTCCATCATAGCTTTTGAACTAAGTAGGCAGAGTCCTTAAACAAGAGAACAAGCCAGAGAAGCCTCCTAAAAAGCCGAGTTTCAACGGGGAAAACTAAAGGAAAAAGAAAGTTGATTCTCATAGAGAGTGAGACTGAGAACTGAAGGAGGAAGATTCCATTTTGCCTCTCCAGACCTATGAAATTAGGTTAAAAAGAAAATAAGAGTTTGTACCTCAAGAAACTCAGGTGGTAGTCAAACTAGTAAAGGTCATCAATGGAAAAGATGTTTGGCTCAAATGCAAATAGATGCCTATGTATGAGTCCAGAATCTCCATAATGAAGAAGGAAGTTGCAAAATATGAAGAGGCTAGTTATCGATTCATTGTTGTGACTTTAAAGATGATGAAGAATGCAGAGGAAGAAGATATAGCAAAAGAATCCTCATCTAAAGAAGAAGAAATCCTACTTAATAGTGAGAAAAGTAGGCTAAGTGCTTCAATCAGACCTGGATAATGGCTGAGGAGTTTCTAGTGGAGCCCATATTGAAGAGCTAGTCGAAGAGGATCATGAACAAGATACTACAATCATCTTATTAGTGCCTCAACCTCCTCTTTCCATCGCATCACTCAGATAGAAGAAGAAGAAGATAGAGCATTAGATGCTAGTACACCTCTTGGTGAAGAAGTTGCTTCTACCTCTGCTCAAATGGTTAAAGTTGTTGCTGCTCCTATCCCCAAGCCTACTCTACTCCTGGCCTCTAATCCTGGTCATGCTCCATCCTCTCCCACTCCTATTGCTGTACAAATTGAAACATAGGGTGAATCGCTAAGTCTGGAGGCTTACCCCTGACATTCCTGAGCCATCTCCTAGAGCTATTCAGCATCTATCAACTTACCGCCTCCATCCTCAACGGAAACTCCAACAAGTTCTCAGCTCTCTAGATCATCCTGTGGCATCTAAGAGTGATAGCCTCCAGATAGGATAGGCTTGAAGCAACAATCATAGAACCCGTCCCAGGTAGATAAAATGAAGTTAGCTTTAGATTTTTCAGACCAATTAAGAAATTTTACAAGAGCTAAGCCGTTGAGGCTGAAGATGGTACTTCTAATTCCTAGCACACCTCTTTTTTGCTAATGACAAAAGGGGAGAAGAAAATAAATAAAGAAAATCAAGTGTTATGGAATTCAGGGGAGCATATGATGAGGGGAACTCAGAGAATTTTTCTCTTCTCTCAGCATGCATACATATTCTTTTGTTGTTTTGTTTTCTGTTGTTTTCCGAACATCTATCTTGTTTTATACAATTCATTGTATTGGTTTCTGTTAAGCTCTGGTACATATCGATGTCTACTTATGCTTAGCTAATCATATATCATGCTAGTAGGTGTGTGCTTCTTATCTTATATGTGTCTCCTCTGATTTGCTAATTCATTAGCATGCTAGGATATTTAGCTCACATGGGTCTTTGTGATTAGCACTAGGAAGTATCTTTTAAAGCACAAAATCTTTATTTTGTTGATCTGATACTTGCATTTATCTTATGTTCTTCGATATGCATGACATGCTTAAAATGTTGCTTTTATAAAGCATATTCTCTAACACACAAATGAGAAGTTCTCTAAAGCTTTGTATAACTTGATCAAAATATAGTTGTGTATAGTTTCTGACAGTGTTAAGAAACTTGTTCCTATATGCTTTTTGATACAACTAAGATCATTGTGAGCCTCAGAACCCTCTAAAGTGTGGCGCTTATATGGCAAATAATGTGTTATATCCCGTTTCTTATGTATCTATAGTATGTTTTCATAAAAATCATGAGTGTTTCTAGTTTTGCTTCATAAAAATTGATTTCCTTTCATGTTTTGGTACTTATGAGAAAAGTTTCACGCTCATAACAAAAAGCTCTTTTATGCTTTGCTCTATATATTTGGGATTGATCCTTGATGAGCTTCAGAAACCTCACATAGTAATAAGCTCGTATTTGCTATAAGGTTTCTTTGAGCATCAAAAACTACATAAGCATTAATATGTTTCTCTCTATCATGCATGCTATATCATGTTTTTTAAGCTTTTGTTTTCAATATATTGGCTTGAAAAAGCTATGCTGAATACGAAAATTAATCAAGATAAATTATGATAAGTATTACTTGTTTTCTACTAAGGCATACTTTTCTTCAGAAAGTTTCTTAAATAACTGAAAATCAAGCTGGTTGTGTAAAAACGACTTAAACGAAGAAATCTATTTCAATATCACTCATACATCTCAAACATAATTCTAAGCAAGTTCAAAAGGTTCCTTACAACCAAAACAACTATGATTTAAGTTACTTAAGGCAATAAAATGTTTTTGAACCTATCCATATCATGCTTTAAGAAAAAACTTCCTAAAACTTCCAACCTATGCTATTCTGAAAAAATAGCTATTATCATGACATTCAATTCTATTTCTTTCAACATCTCTTCAAAAGATTTTTTGCAAATTGTTTGTCATCATCAAAAAGGGAGAGATTATTAGCTCTAGAACCCTTTAGAAATCTCTAAGGCAATATGCTTTGAATGACAACAAAACCAATTTAAAGAAACACTTTGAAGAATGATTAATGTCTATCTTGAGTTTTTTGACATAAATACAGGTATTGAATTGCATAACATGAACTTGAAGCGAGAATAATTTTACTTTGTATGTACAAACATGATTTATCTCATATAAAGAGATTGAACTTAATAGAAGTGAATATTATATCATGCAAAGTACACATACATGCCTTACGGATGAAAGGAAATCAAAACAAGGGCAAGAAACTAAGGCACAGGACTTAGAAAGTAACACTGGACATTAGAAAGTACGCTAAAAATGAACATATCAAGCAAACTCTGAGAACAACATGGTACACAATCTTCAATCATCATGATCGCAAATCTTTTATCATCATAATGCTTGAATTGAAGATAAGAAACTGAAGATTCATCAAGGAATTGATACCGCACATAGAAATCTCACTTCAATGTGGAGCACTGAATGTTATTGGAAAAGGAAGGAAATTTGAATTTTTTAAATTCAAATTTAAAGTCAACTTAGTTTCAAACTGGTGAGTCATCTCTTCTACCAACTTGGTCAATAACCTCAGCTTCTAAAAGAAAGAGTTTAGAAACCACATTTAAAAAGTAAGAGTAGTTTCTAAAGTAGCATCAGAAACCTCAATACTGCAATGGCTTCTACACAGCTCTAACAAGCAGATTACTCTTCTAAGCTTTTCCAAGACACAAATAGATGATCAACATGTGTCACTTAGAGATGATAAAAAGTAACGGCCACAAGGAAGACCATCTATAAATAGAGATGTTGTGCTCAAGTGAAAAATAATTGACGACACAAGAGTGGAAACTCTGAAAATCTCTCTTCACATCCTGTAAGGTTCATCACATCATGTAATCAGATTCCTTACTTGTAAAAACTTCTTTCTACTTTCTTAACGGATATATGTTCTTCCTAGGAAGAAATGATAGAAAAAAGTCATTTAAGTTATCCCAGGTTATTCATGTATATTTTAAGGAAACTTGAGTATAGGTTACTTTGAGTGGCAACCCAAACACAAACCTTTCTATTCTTGATCCAATAATGATCAATGTGATAGCTTGGAGAGGTTACTATCAAACTACTTAGATGCGCAGGTAAGGCATTCTTGGTCACGGGTTCAGCTTGAGGCTGGTGAAAACTTACTCGATTCACTTGGAGAGGCTGGTGAATAACTACTTTTAATGTGATAGTAAGGGTTGTCTACTTGTCACGGGTATAGCTTGGAAAGGCTGGTCAAACACTCTCAGTTCAACTTCGAGAGGCTGGTGAATAACTAAGGCTTGTGATAGTAGGGGTTGTCTCCTGTTTATAGGTGTTAGCTTGGAGCGGCTAGTGCAAGACTACTCAAGGTTAGCTTGGAGAAGTTGGTGAATAACTACTCAAGTTGTGACGTAGGGGTTGTCTACCAGTAACAAGAGCTGGGAAGGCTAATATAAAGGTTATCCTTTTTTCTTTCTCAGGTTAAGAAACATGTTTAGTGGAATCTCAACGTGTGTTGAGTATTGGATGTAGGTTTGGCCAAACCGACATAAAAATATGTGTCATATCTTCTTCTCCCTAATTCTTGACATTCTCTTACACTATACAAACCACTAAAATACCATCTTAGCTATTCTATTACATATCCTATGCTTAGAGATCTATTTTATGAAATAACTACTCTTATTTTCGCTGCACTACAAGCTTAATACTTGATAGTTTTTGTTAAATATTCCATATGAGAAAAAGAGGCAAAGCATGATTTAACCCCTTTTTTCGTGCACTTTTATACCTACAATAATTCCAGTCTTTCTTTTCTCTTTTGCAGTGACACTTGACATGTAATAATCCATTATGAGATGAGGCAAATTAACTTTCTTCTTGGACATAAGACAGTATAGTAGCATACAATCTATTCCTATTAAAACATCAGTGCTATCTAGCCTAGGCAATATGGAGAATTGAACTATTGTGAACACCTTTCTGACTTTAGCATTAAGCATGGCAGTGGTTATTTCTCTAGGTTTGTGCATAATACAGCCTATAAGGTACCTTGAAACATCTCCATCACTAATGCCCATTGTTCAATACCAATTTTTATAAGGCAAGAACACAATGCCATTTTATAGGGCATTGATGATCTAGGCAAGTGGACCTATGTCAATCCTATAGCTTCTGCTCATTGATTGAAGTTGAGTTTCTAAAGTTCCCTCTAGCTGGAAATAAAAGGCAATCACTATTCTAGGGAAAAATCTCTTTGAAATCTCTAGACAATCCTCCAATCCTTGAAAGGAGAAGACTTCTTTTAAGATAGAGACTTCATTCAGAAGTTCCCTTCTCAGTATCTTCCAGTGACTACTTTCTTTTGGGAAAAGTTCTGCGTAGAACTTGTTCATTTTGGGGTCATCATACATATGGAATCCATTTCTCTTGCTAGTAAGCAAAAGCGGTTTTCCTTCAGCCATTAATTTTGGAAGAAGAAGAAGATTGGGTAGTGTGTTTAGGTTAGAAGAAGGTTGAGAGTATATGAGTAAAGTTGAAGATGAAGTAGCTACAGTAAAAGTGTTTAAGGAAGAAGAAAAGGTTTTAAATAGTGGTAAATATAAAGAATAGGGGTTATGGTATTGTGGAGTATAATTGACACATAGTGGGAAAGAGAAAAGGATTAGTGGGAAATATGTCCCGCCATAAGAACATTTCAGAGAGTAGAGTGCTTTCTAAACTATAGTTTTTAAAACTTTCAAAACAAAAGTAGTTTCAGAGCATGAAGTACTTTTTGAACTCTTCCTTCTAAACCTGATCCATTTTCTAATCCTATATACCATTTTTTGAACTTTTAACATTTTCTCAACTTCATCATAAGGTGACTTCCACTTTCTAAACCCATCTTGTAGCTTCTGAGGATGATTCTAAACCTTTGCACAACTTTCTAAACTTGTTTTTGAACTTGATTGATCATTCTTCCTTGATAAGCCTCAATTTAGAGTCTCTTGGAGAATTCCAGAAAGTGCAATGCATGCATGATATGCAAGTTTTTTAAAAAACAAAAATCTTTTAAGTTCAAAAGCTTTTCCAGAAAATAAAAATGATCTTCAGCTAATGTTTAGTGAATATATCATATACTTGATCTTCTATATTCACAAACTTTAGTTCAATATCACCTTTTTGAACATGATCTCTAATAAAGTGATGTTTTATGTCCATATATTTGGATCTAGAGTGCTGAATTGAGTTCTTTGCAAGATTAATAGCACTAGCTTTATAACACATAATAGGAATTTTAGAGTATCTTAAGTGATAATCTTTTAGTTAATTTTTGATCCACAACATCTTAGTACAATAATTAGTAGCAGCAACATATTCAGACTTCTTGCAACTAAAGAGCAATTGTATTTTACTTCTTGCATGACCATGTTATGAGATAATCTCCAAAGAAACAACATAACACATTGTGCTCTTTCTATCAACTTTGTCTCCAACAAAATCAACATCAGAAACCTACAATTTCACTTTAAGTACCCTTCTCACACCACAGACTAAGATTAGTAGTACCTACTAAATATCTTAAGATTCTCTTGACAACATTTAAGTGTGATTGATTTGGATTAGATTGGAATAATACAAATACTCACACTTAATTGTATGTCAAGTCTACTTGCTATGAGATAAAGTAAAGTACCAATCATACCTCTATAGTTACTTTCTAATACCTCTCACCATTGTCATTAGCATCAATGACTTGAGAAGGATGCATGGGAGTGCTTATAAGATTTGATTGCCATGTTGAACTTTTTTATAAGCTTCTTGGTATATGTCTCTTGATGGATCAATGTTCCTTCTTCGATTGTTTGATTTGAAGTCCCAGAAAGAACTTTAATTCTCCTATCATACTTATCTCAAATTCACTTTGCATAATATACCACGAGAAAGGGGGCCAAATTGTGTTTTGCAATTCTTTTTATTTTCTAAAACTAAAGCAATATCTATCAAGTAATTAAACTTGAAGGCATCAGAAATCAAAGGTTAGCAAGCTTCTGAAAGTTAGTTTCTGAAATGATTAGAAACTCGATACAACTTAAAAAGATAGATTAGCAATAATATAGAAGATCACACAAACAAAATTAGATCACATAGAGATTTAATGAGATAGAGAAGGAGAGAGATTACTCAAGACTTTAAAACTGGTTAACTTCAACACTACCTACATATTAGTTCACAATAAACTTGTCGAAGTTCTAAGCAATGGCTATTACAAAAATATCTTATGAGAAAGTAAGATTTTTTTTTAATAGTCTTCTCATTCTCAGTGAGTAGTAGGTACACTTTACTCTCACTCACAAGTAGTTTTGTCCTAGCTTCAAGCTAATCTCATTTGATCACTATTGGATAAGGGACAGGTGAGTAAAAGTTTTGGGGTGTAACACTCCAAGAAAAGCACTTAAGCTTCTTAAGATACTACAATGTTTAAGGAAGTAACTTTAAGAGACTTCTTTCTAATCTTCCCAAGAAGATTTGCTAAGATAAACAAAAAAGAAGATTTTAAAGAGACTAAATACAAGGAAATAACTTGAACTATAGAAAGTGTATGACGTTTTCAAGCATTATGGGTGCAAAAGTTCCTTCAAGTTTAAAGGCTTCATCCTTTTATACTTGAATTTTGAAATGGATTGTTATCTCTTGATTTTCCCTTATCATAATGCATGTTGATCTTACTTTTGTTTCCTAGGAATTGTCTTCTAGAGGTGTAGTTCAGCTCTGTCAAAGTTGTCCATGTTGGTATAACCAGATAACAATGGTATCTAAATAGAACTTTAGAAGCTGTTATTGCATTTTGAGCATGGTTTCTGAACCTTTTATTCTGAAGGTGAATGCCAACCATAAAGTTGATGTGTCATTGTCAATACTTTCTGAGAGTTGACTTTATTTGTAATTCAAAACATTATTCAGTTTCTGTTGACCAAGTGTTGTTTTTTATGTAGATATGTTTTCTGATGTAGTTCTACACTTTTGGACCTTTTTGTTTGTGTTTTGAACTTATCTGGGATTGATAAAGATCTTCTAATGATGTATATGTTCATCAGATATGATAATTAACGTGATTGATGATGATGTGGTTGAGATGATTATGAGAAATCACTTCCTCAATTGGAAATAGCACTTCTAGACGTGCAAATCACTTTTTGAAGACCCAGATTTAGTTTTTGATGCTCAATCTTTACTTCCTCACATTGCTTACATATTTTAACTCATTTTCTGAACTATTTTTCACATTTTCAGATACAAACCTCTATGAATGAGATTTTAATCATGCCAAAATATAGTGAAAAATATGCACGAATTGAGTTTATATATTTATAAAAGTGGTCTTGTTAAATACCTCAGGAAACTCAAGCAAATTGTTGGTCCTTTCTTCAAAATATTTTCATAAAATTTGCTTTGTTGTCATTTGAAACATATTCAATAAAGGTTTTCTTGAAGGGTTTGGAGTTAACAATAACTACCTAGAGAAAACACATTTAGACAAAGCCATGTTTTTAGACACATAACAAACACACAAGAAAATAGAAAACCTCTTTTGTCCCTTGGATATGAGCCCTACAACCACATCATCATCATCTAACATCATTGATTTTCTAATTTAATCCTTGCCATTAGATCAAGGAAGTCACAAGGATTAATGCCTAAAATGGATTAGAAGCTTGCTAATAACAATTCCTTTTATGATAAATTCACGTTATCAGCCAACTAAATGCAAATGCACCCTAAACAAATGTATGCACACCAATTCATGAGAAAACACAAAAACTAAAATAGCATACATCCTTGCCTTATGGTCACATACTCCATGGTTTCACTATAATCTTTAAGTCCTTAGTTTGCCATATTTTTGGTACACAAATCACTCTTGAAACCTTCTATCTCCAAGACTACTCTAAGTCCCCTTGTTCTTGTTTTCATTCAAACACTCATCCAACATTTGTTCTTAGAATTCACTAAACTTGTAAGGGCTACATCTTTAAGCTCTACAACAAATAATATACACAAGCCTTAATCCTTGAAAGATTGCTTTCTTCCTTGTTGACACTAAGGAGGCCATGGGTTGCTTCCCACTTTTGAAAGACAAAGATTTTCATTCTACTCATCACTACCAAAATACTCTATTCCGGCGGATTTTCCGACGAATTTTATGGTGTTAGGATAGAATTTTGAGTTACTGACGAATTATCGACGGATTTTGTCAGGCAATGGCGTCAGTCGGTAACTCTATTACGGGAAATATCCACTGAAAATGTTACCAAATTTTTTCAGCGGATTTTTAAAAAAAAAAAATCCGTCAATAAGGGGTAAGACAAAATTCGCAAGCAATTCATCATTATCAAAACATTACCGGCGGATTTATTTTCGTTAGATTTTTCCATAAGTAATTTTTACAGTATTTTGCCTTTTTTCTTAAATTTACTAGCGGATTTTTTGGCAGTAATTTAAAACTAAAATTGTTTTTTAAAAAAATTAGATTTTTACCAACAAAATTTCCGTCGGTAATTAGAATTTTTTATTTTTCTATTTAATTTTTTTTTGTGTTTTATTTTCCTTAACGAAAAAATCCATCAATAAGTAACTTTGTTAAAAAATTATTTTGGCTTGTAATTTGAATGTTTCCTGTATTTTATTAGCTTATATTTTATTTAAAGCTAATTATAAATATGTGAATATATTTAATAATGAAAAATTATTAAAAAATGCTTAATAAATAGAAAACGCAATAAATTTGAGTCTAAGATGAAAAATAGATAAAGTTGTTAAAAATCTACAACAGAAATATATAAATAGTTCAACATATAACAAATAAAGAAAAAAACAATAACTCAAATCAGGAGAATCTCCAGCATCATCATCATCAGCATCCATCACTCTCACCATCACCACCACCACCACCACCACCATCATCATATCATCGGTGTTAGCACGGGCAGAGGAGCAAGCCAACATCTTCTTCCACAAAGACATTCCACTCTTTAAATTAAAAATTTTTGACGGAATCTACCCTAAAACTAAGACATCCAAAAAAATTAATTTCAATATACATATATATCAATCCATCAAATAAAATTCACAATACAATCAAATAGTCTATGCTCTTTAACTTAATAAAATTTCGCAGCACATTCCCCCTTAGATTAACATTCCACTCTTTAAATCAAAAATAAATTTTTTGATAGAACCTCCTGAAACTAAGACATCCCAAAAAAATTAATTTCAATATATACATATATGAATCCATCAAATAAAATTAATACAATCAAACGAACATTTAAAGATCTTAAAACCGTTCTAGAGCACACCCCTTTATGACATCACATCATGCATATCCTGCAATCTCGCGATACACAATCAATCTACAGCAAACAATACAAACAAGTTCAAAGACCTCTGACCCTTCCCCCATACATGCAATCCCATTTTCCTACAATTCTATCTTAGAAATCATAAGTCTCTCCTAACAACAAAAGTAATTCAATAGGAGAAAAATGTTACTTATATTACCTTAAAAAAGACAAGAGAATTACATGCTCGACTATATAAATGTTCCAAGCGAACTCGACGCTCTCAAACAAAATCAAATCCTGCTAAAGATAGAAAAGAATAGATAAGAATACGAGCCCAAACTACTTTAAACAAATCAATAGTTTCATGATTCACATTCGGATTTTAATACCAAATACACTAAGCCAAGCTCGTTGTTCATGTAACATCCTAATATTTAACCCAATACGCCTAGGACATATCAAGATTAATTATTAGTTATTACTTCCCTTTAAGTTCATTCACAAAATATTTCAGTGG
Organism: Dalbergia oliveri; assembly: GCA_030441495.1. Lineage (NCBI taxonomy): Eukaryota > Viridiplantae > Streptophyta > Magnoliopsida > Fabales > Fabaceae > Dalbergia > Dalbergia oliveri. The sequence continues at coordinate 14,649 of JAMLFY010001049.1, forward strand.
AAAATAGGTAAATTTTTTTTTTGAAATGAAATATGTAAAACAAAGTGCGAGCTTTAGCATACAACATAAACGAAAACGTGAAGCGGAAGAATAAATAAATCATACGAGACAAAAGCAATAAAGAACATCTCATTCATGAAAACATCCATCATAACATTAATTAACATAGTTTAGTTCATAACTACACGATTATAAAGGAAATGCATAGAGTTTTACCCATATAGGTGGGGCGGAGCTCCAAGTACATAGAAAACTGGAAATACATAAACGGAAAGGAAAATAAAAGCAAGTACATGGTAAGATCCCAAAAGATAGAATGCCCAACTATCACTACCCTCACCCTCCACATCTCCTGATGACGTCGATCCTCGATGGGGAGATGTAGCCCGAAACTGACGGAGCTCCACGGATGTAGCCCAACGAAGTGGAGATCTAGGCATGGGAATCAGAGGATGGTGTGGCCTCCTCGATGTGGTCGCCTCAAGTGTCGACACGCCTCGCATGCCTCGGTTGGGTGGCAGTGTCCTCCTCCCGATCCTGGGTTCGAAGAAGTTAGATCAGCCTCCGATCGAGACGGGGAACATACTGGGGTATCCAGATGCCGCCAATGAGGAAGGATGGGCATGATGGGTCTCTCGTCTCGGGGTCGTGTCCTCTCAAAGATCGAGTCGTCGCCAAAAGGTGAAAGTCGATCGAAGTGATAGCTGGAGACGGAGAAGCAAATGGGTGTTCCATGTATGCAAAGTGCGGCACCTCACAATGACCCTTGAAGTGGTAAGACTGATGCTCAGGGTCATAGTGCACCTCCCAGAGTCGGTCAATGAAGATCATGACGCCATCGATGTCTAAAGATGTAACAAAAAGAAACGAGAGAGGGTGAGAATCTTGCTAAAAAATCTCAGGAGGGAAAACCTCTATCCTAGTGTCATTGTTCGTCCCCAGAAACCTTGGGTTTATTATGAAAAGGTTAAACATGTAAAGCTTTATTATGAGATTTTCATAGAAGTTACTTATCCAAGGTCCATGTCTTTTATAATGAATCTTAATGCATGTATGCAGTAATGCGTAACATGAATGCATGGCAACATCTTAGGCAAACCAAGCAATAATTGGTCAACATATAAGTGGCATGTAACTTCTCTTTGAACATTATTCCTTCATCTTAATCTTGTGACACCAAACATAATAGCAACCGCACCCCTTAAACTAGGCTATGAGCTCATACCTTAACTAGTCGTCACTAGTTCTTACTTATCCTCTTGATAAGCGAAATCATAAACATAATCATAATCATAATCATCATAATCCCGACTCCTAGAGTACGGGTAGGGGCCTAAGGTCACCCATCATGGGACTTTTCCTTCTTTGAAACGCATCGATTGGTTAAGGCCAGATCGCTTTGTCCGCTCTTGCAGGCTAATGCCAATGCCCTCACGGTTTACCTTCTCCTCACTTCGGACGGAGAAGTATGTCTAATGTGTCGCCTTAAACATCATATTTCTCAAAAACTTTCTTAGTTTCTCAAATTTGATGGAAATTCGGACATAAGCTACTCTCCGAATTTCCTCAAATTTGAGTCATGCCACATAATCACAATCACATGCATCATTCTTATGGAACTTTCTCAAATCAATAACTTTCTAGTTCACATGAGCATATTCCTCAATCTCATTCATATTTTGAAACCTCATGCATCTCAAATACATGGCACAACACTTCATCATATCAACATGTCAATTATACTCATAAGGTTTCATACTTGAAATGTTAACATATTAACATCATTAAGAATATACTCTTCTTCGGTCTCATGCTCACATCACACCTCCTATCTCATGGTGTCTTATACTTTGGCCCTTACGGTCTTTAATTCTTGTTCTAGTGATCTCATCACCCATTGCAAGTCTTTATCATACCTACCAGGGATTCCTTATGATCTTTTTTGATATTATGCTCACCAACTCATCCAACAGGCATTATATGGATTACTCACCATGATCATTTATTCGACTCCAGGGATTCTAGGATCTATGCCTTAGACCGTTCTCTAAGTTTTGTCTTCGCCTAAGATTCTATATTCAACTCCTAGGCATAATCACCAATTGGACCATCTCCCTTAAGCTCAATTATGCTGGGAAAAAGTTATTATTCTTGTGTCTAAGTGCTTTAAAATTCTAGTTCTAAATCCTCCCTATTTGCTTAGTTTTCCAATCTTTCGAAAACGTTCCTAACTAGATTAAGCATAATATTACGCATTCTAATTCAAACAGGATTCATACCATAGGGATAAGACAAGACCAAAAATGTTCATCACACATAATCACATAAACTCATATTATAAGTGCATACGAGTTCTAGTTTCTCTTGGGATAATTTTCAAGAGCAAAAGGTGTTTTGAATGGATAAGGGCAGAAACCAAAAATGTTCATCACACATAATCACATAAATTCATATACTAGTAACAAGTTATAATTTTATTCTTTGGGATAATTTTAAGGAGCAAAAATCCTGGTAATCGATTACATGTGCCTGGTAATTATTACCAGAGCTAAATTTATTAGGGTAAAGCAACTTGGTAATGATTACTATTATGGTATCAATTACATCATTATCTTTTGAATGAAGATCCTCGGAGTAATGGATTGCACAAATAGGTAATCAATTACAGGGCTTTAAGGACTAAATTCTTGGGCATGAAATAATAGCCTTAGTAATCGATTACACATTGTATGGTAATCGATTAAACCAAAAGTCCTTTCAAAATCCTCTTGGTAATTGAGCTACATAAAGCTGGGTAATCGATTCTGCAAACTTCCAAAATTGAAAAAATGATTTTTTATACATTCCAAACTATTTAAACTCCTTGAGACCTCATAAAACAACGCATTTTTTGAAATAATCCTTACATTTTACAAAAATCAAACCATCATTGTATCATACTAAACATATCCGTTTCTTTTTTATTGAAGTTCCCCTTTGAGATACTTAAGGCAAGTCTTTGAGCTTAAGAGTATTTAGGTGATGACATAATCTTAAACATGCTATGCACTTCATTTTACTCTTCATTACAAAGTAAAGTGAAAGCATAAAATAAATATGAGATGCAACCTCATTATTATCTTTAAGGATTAAGTGATGACTTGAAATATAAACATGAAATGCAAGCTTGGAATTTCAATATGATAATACAAGTTCTTTCATTTATTCTTATGAGATTAGTGATGGCATCAAGATAAACATGAGATGCAAGACATAAACTTAAACATGAATTGCAACTTGTTTTATCTTAACTAAGCTCCTACAAGACTTTAAAGGACATCAATGGCCTTAACCCAACATGTATCTTAACAATGGAAGATGAGCTTTAGAGTTCTTAACACTAAGTCTTCAAAGAAGTC
>JAMLFY010001050.1:0-18041 GCA_030441495.1 Dalbergia oliveri
AGAAGTACGTCTCAATCCGCGAAACGCATCATCTAGTTAAGACCAGGACATTGTCCGCTTCGGTGTGGCTCCCTACCATAGCCCCCACGGTTTCCTTTTCTCCCACTCGCAGGAGAAATGCGCTCTGCATGTCACATATAAATCGTTCTTTTCAAAAGCTTTTCTCAAGTCCCTCAAATTTGATGGAAATTCAGCATAATGACTATACTTCAAATTTCCTCAAATTTGAGCTATGCCACATAACTCAACAACACATGTTGTTCTCATGAAATATTTCAACCGAATAAATCTCTTATCCTTAGGACATATCTCCTAACTCATTTCATTTTTCTCATTCTCATTCTTATTGTTCTCATGCATAATGTATCACATTATCAAAACATACATACAAACACGCATATAGCCACATATATCATGTCATTAGCATATTCTCAACATCACAAGTATACCCACTCGGTCTCATACTCACATTACACCTTCTACCTCATGATGTCTTATGCTTTGGCCCTTATGGTCTTAAACTTGTGTTCCAATTATCCTAACCTTCATTATGGATTTTTATAACACCTAAGGATCATTACCTAAATTTTCTCTAATGTTTATGATTTATGACATAACCAAACAACTCTTAGAAATTTTGGGCAGAATTTTGCCTTATGATTATCTGGTTTCCTAGAATCTCCGCCTTGGACCCTTCTAAGTTCCGCCTTTGTAAGGCTCTATAATTAACTTATAAACCAATTATGAGGGATTCCTACACATATCCACTAATTATGAATAATTTTTCTTAAGTCCAATTATGCTGGAACAAAATTACAAATTTGTGCATCTAAGTGTTCTAGAATTCACATTTTAAGTCCTTTTTAGTTACTTGTTCTTTCTAACTTCCTACATTGTTCTTGCTTCACTCAACCATAATTTTACACATTTTAACACCTTAAACAGCATACAGTAGCCAAATACCAAGGGCAGAACCTAAATCATAGTCATCATATAATCACATAATCTCATGATTTAAATACATATAAGTTACTAGTCTCTCTTGGAATCATTTTAGGAACTCAAAACTCTTTTGGAAACCAATTAATCTCATTGAAATCATATAAATATATGCTAGGTCAGTAGCTAAATTATTTAGCTCAAGGAATGGATTTAAACATAAAACTTTGTTCATAAAGTTCCTTGAGTACATCTAAGCTTAGAAAAATTCCAAGAATTAGACTATGGGCACTTATGATTAGATGATCTCATTAAGTCCATCATCATCACCACAAGGCCAAAATGGCATTCTTGAAATGTCTCCATTTTCTAAAACTTTATGCAAGATACTTGGGCAAGTCTTTGAGCTTTAGGTTTTAGTGATGACATAAACTTAAACATGATATGCACTCATTTTATTCTTCATTAGAAAGTAAAAGTGAGACATAAAATAAATATGAAGATGCAACCTTAACTTGGAATATAAATGTAACGCCCAACTTTTACTATCATTTAACAATTACGAATTACCCTAGGTAATTCTTATATAAATTCATTAACAATCCTCAATAGAAGGAATATAACATTAGAAAAGAGGTTATGAGCGATTCCTGCAAGTTGCAAGCCCCGATTTTTGTACGTGTAAAATAACCAATGCTAGCAATATTTATTAAATGAATCGTGGTCTCGTCCCCAGGGGATGTTTTGAGGATAAGGGATTGTTTGTGTTATGTGTGTTAATAGAGAAGAATCTTACTTTTGAGTTTCGACGCGAAATGACCAAAACGCCCCGCGTTTTTAATTCTGATCGTTACTAGTCCTGAACCTCACTAAAATGTTTTAAAACATGTTTTTAAGCTATGATTAACCATTAGTTAAGCTTGGTGGCTCTGCAATTTTTAAGTAAAATTACCATTTTGTCCTTTGTCCGCTTTTGCGAATTTTGAGATTTTTGATTTGTATAGCAAAACATAAGCAATATTAGGCTCAAATTAAAGGTTATTAGATTCTAATTATTAATCTAGAGTCAAAATTATTTATTTAGATTGATTAGAACTTAAATTGCTTAACACTCAAATTGCTTACTAATTCACCTAAGCCCTTAATTAAATTCTCAATTTGGAAGATACCTACCTACACCTACATAATACATGGAACACACAAATTTTATCCTCCTTGGGCTGTAATGCACTAAATTTTGGTCCATAATGCATCAGAAAATTTTTCAAAAGTGCACAAAAACCAAGGTATGAAAACAAGGAACAATGAAAACATGATTCCATGTTTTAAGCCACCAAACAAGATGATTTTTCTTCCTTGTTTCCTCCTCAAATTTGGTCAGACTTCCTCCTCCCTTTGTCCATTTATGAGCCTCAAAATCTCTATAAATAGGCATGCTTGAAGGAGTGTTAGAGGCCTTAGTTATAACTTACACAATTCTAGTTTTTAGAAGCACCAAAAGCTTTCTTTCTTCTTCCTCTTGGCTGAAACTTCTTCTCCCGTTTTCAAAGAGATTTTCTTTCATTTCACTCAAGGAAACCAAGTTCTCCTTTCCTTCAAATAAAATTAGGTAGGGAGTTGTTTTTAAGCTTAATTTCAAGTATTGATAAGTGTTGTTCTTGGTTAAAATGATGATTTTATGTACTTTCTTCTTTTCATATTTCATTTCCTTCTCCTTTTCTTCTTGTATATTTCTGCCTTATGGCCTAGATTATGATGAGACCATGGTTTGATGATGAGGTCTTGAGTGTTGGTTGAAAGCCTTCACAAGTTAGACCTCTAAAACTTGAAGGTTTCATTAGTTTTCAAAGTTTTGAAGCAACTATGTTTTTATGATAAAGGTCTTGAGTTTAGAACTTGAAAAATATATTGACACTTATGTTTCATTTCTTGTTAAGCTTTGTTTTTAGTTTAAAATGATGTTTAACAATTTTTCATTTCTAGATGACTCTTGAACTTCTCCTTCTTGCCATTTGATTTTGGCCCCAAGGCCTAAAAAGTTTTCTAGGATAGCTTAATAATGAAATCTTTAAAGCTCACTTTGTCTTGCTAAGATATATATTGGGTTGAAATTATAATTCTTTTAAAGTCTTGAAGGAGCTCTAGTAAAGAAATAAAAATGAACTTGCATCCATGTTTAAGTTTATGCCTTGCACATCATGTTTACTTTTAATGTCATCACTAAATTCTCAAGAATAAATAAATGAACTTGCATACCTCATGTTTAAATTTTCAAGCTTGCATTTCATGTTTATGTTTCAAGTTGTCACTTAATCTCTAAAGATAATAAAGAGGATGCATCTCATATTTATTTTATGCTCTCACTTTATTTTATAATGGCTAAAAGAATCAATGCATGGCATGTTTATTTTATGTCATCACTTAAAGATCCTAGAGTTCAAAGACTTGCCCAAGTATCACAAGCAAAGTTGGAACCATGGTAATAAAAAATCTAAAGCTTCCTTAAGATTATGGGAGTCAAAGAATTCATTCTTTAAAAAGTCTTGAGTTTGGAGCTTAATAAGATGTATTAAGAGTCTCTTCTCCCTTCACCGGTCCATGCTAACTACGCCGTCTTCAAGTTCTTGCATCATGTTTATAATTCCAAGTTATCACTTTATAAAGACAAGATTAAAATGAGGTTGCATAGCATGTTTATAATTCTAGTTATCACTAAATCTCAAAGCTCAAGACTTGCTCCTTTTATCTTAAGTGAAAATTTTAATCATGAACATTCTTTCAATGTATAAAACGGCCTCATGATTGAGGAAGGCCTAAAGTCCTTGACTTCTTTCAATTTTAACAAATATTTTAAGGTAAACCTATCACATGTGTACTTGAAATGTGACTTAAGCAATTATATGAGGTTCATGATTCGGCCACTAATCTGAGTTTAGTACTACTGTATGATGATGGTTTAATATGTTTGAAGTTGTGATAATTATGGTTTATTGCTAAGGAATGATTCTATGCATGTTAGAAATAAAACTAGCTTCCTAGAAAACCGTAAAGCAAGATTTCTAGGACTCTAGAGAATGAAATTTATGCATTCTATCCAGAACCTTTAGTGGCCTTAAGAACCAGATTTTATTATGTTTAGATAAGGGACAATGATTCATAATTGGTTTAGTAATTAATTTTAGCATCATAGGGAAAGCCAGGAACGAGAAAGGGTTAAAAACGTAACTTCTAGCATACCTAAAACCTTAAGAACAACTACCCGTCTATGTTACCCCATATAGTCTAATAATTTCTTAAGGCTTATAATTGATGGTAATAAATCCCTTAGATGCATAAGTAATTAGTTTGATAATTAAGGTTACCCAATTTTAGAGTTCGATTATTTAAGGGAGCTTTATTGTGAGAATTTTAGATGACATCTTTTGATGCTTTGGAATGTCAGTTATATGATGATGTAATGCCTACTGAGAATTTGATATTATTGAATGATTTCATGGCTTGCATGTTATAGTTTGCTATTGCAAACAATGAGAATGTTCATGCATCTTGATGATTATGATATAATATGCTAAGACTTAATGGTGACTTAAACTTATGAGGAAATGATCCTTTGGACCCATTAGACTATAGGTGGTGAAAAGGTGATCCTAGAAAATGATCCTTTAGACCCATCAGACTATAGGTGGTGAAAGGTGATTCTTGCCCCTAGCCCGTCTCTCAAAAGGGTAGAGTTGGGATTTTAACTTATCAAAAGGGATAAGTATATGCTAGTGACGACTAGTAAGGTATGAGCTCATAACCTAGATTACTCCCAAAAGGGTGGAGTATAGGGTGGCCCCAAGGAAAATAATGATGATGATGACAAGATTTTAAGTCACCTAGGACACTAAAGAAATGAAATATGTGCACCATGTCTTGTGCATAGCTATTATGGTATGATGTTCTTCTGTGCATAGCATTTATGAGATGATGATGAGAAATATGATGTTCTTCTATGCATGTTATTATGATATGATGATGAGGAATATGATGTGTTGATGAAAGGAAAAGTTCATTATAAACATGACATGCTAAGTTTATGATGCATTATAAGACGCATGATTAAAACGACGACCTTTAAAGTATATTTTCGAACTTAATAAATCAATCTTAGCATGCTCACTATTTCATAATGAAACTCGAGGTTCCTGGGGACGATGATGATGACACAATGCATCATGAGGTGAGTACCCTACGAGATTCTTTTTATAAGTTTCTCACTCCTCTATTTTTTTTCTTTCCATCTCGTCTTCAGAAATAGAAGGAAGTGTTCGTGAATCACATTGAGGCTTTTACCTGGTAGCTAAACTTGATCCTAGTTTCACTCGTATATTTCATATATCTATCCCTATCCTTGGAGTGTTATTACTAGGTGCCATTAATGGATGTCCTTCCATCCATATATTATTTATGTTTTGTTAGATTGCCTACACCTAGTCTTATTCTGTTGGTAGGCAAAATATCTATGTGTTATGTAATTATGGATGTTATATGATGGAGCCAATATTATGTGTTTTTCATGCTATATTCACATTATTCGCTTTATTTCGATTATTGTTCATGTTATGTGCGGCTCACGTTTTCAATTATGTTTAAAAAAAAATGGCTCGTAATTTCACTAAGTATTTTCAAAGTATGATTAAAGAACTGAAGCAAAGAGTAAAGTCTAGTAATTAATCATATACAACCTAGGTGTATTAGGTTAATTATTAGGGTGTTACAATAAACATGAAATGCAAGCTTGAATTTAAACATGATAATGCAAGTCCATTTAATTATTCTTGAGAGCTTAGTGATGGCATCAAAATAAACATGCTATGCAAGGCATAAACTTAAACATGAATGCAACTCATTTTATCTTAACTAGAGCTCTTACAAGACTTTAAAGGAACATCACAACCTTAACCCAATATGTATCTTAACAACATAAAGTGAGCTTTAGAGTTCTTAGCACCAAGACTTCAAAGAAGTCTTTGGTTTTGAACTTCATCATCAAGCTCAAGAAAATGGACACAAAGCTCAACACTTTGTCTAAACAAAATACAAAGAACTAAGTCATATTCTTTATTTTATTGCTCATGGGCTTCAATCTAGAGTAAAACTCTTAGAACGCCGACCAACTTTAAGGTTGGCAAGGGTAAGCTTAGAGCTCTTTGAAAACATAGGATTAATTTTCTTAACAAAACTTTTGTGATCTACTTAACAATTTTACAAACTTTGTTCAAACAAAGGAAAAGGAAATTGAAATCTTTAAAGGAAAAGGGAAAGGAAGAAACATTCAAGAGCAAAAGGAAAAGGAAGGAAAATATAAACATGAAAAAGAAAGAAACACAAGCATGTATGGTCCAAGACCAAGTTGTTTCAAGCTTTAGAGGTTTTCACATGACAACAACAAGCCATTATCTTGAAACCTCATCATCAAGCTAAAAGTTTTCCCATAAAAAGGCCTCATGGCCAAAAAGGAAAAGGAAGAGGAAAAGAGTTTTGAACCAAGAGAAAACTAGAACTTTTCTTGAAGAAAACAAGTAAAAACTTGAAAACAAAACCCCTACCTAAGGAAGTCTTAAAGGAAGAAAGAAAGCTTGATCTAAGAGTTGAGAAGCAAAAAATCTTCTCTTGGAGGTGAGGATGAATTCAGCCAAGGAGGAAAGCCAGGAAGATGATTTTTCCTTGAGTTTCTAAGCTTGGAAATGGAAGGTTTAAGTGTTTAAAGAGGTTTAAGGTGAGGGAGTGGTGGTTTATGGTTGTTTGTGGTGGTGGAAAGGTTCTTTGAGAGGAAGAAGAAGATGAACAAGATGAAGAGAAATTTGGAGAAAAAGCAAGAAAGTGCAAGAAACTAAACTTGGCAAATGATCTAAAGTGTAACCAAGTTCTTCCAAGCTTGGTATTTATAGAAAATTTTGCACAATGGAGGCTGCCAAGGAAGAGAAGGCGGCCTTGCTTGGCTTTGGGGGAGGAAAATATCTCTTACAAGGTATGGCTTTGAGTATGGTTCAAGCATGGTTAAGTATGGGCACAAATATGGGCAAGGCATGGCTCTTTGAGTGAGAATTAAAACAACATGTGACATTTTCCTATAAGGATTCGTAGATTGGGCTTGCCAAGGAGGAAGAAATTGTTCATGTAATTGTGGTTTAGTGATGTTTTAGGTGTTTCTTTGATTAAGGTTTTGGTTAGGAGTTTGTAAAAAGTGTTTAGGTGAGGTAATTGGCTAATTAAGGTTTTCAAGACTTGATTTAGGGTAACCTTGCTAGATTAACAATTTAAAATCATTCTTTTGGTCAAATGAGGTATGGCAATTAAAGGAATTGGAAAGAAGAATAAAACATTATTCAAGATTCCATGACGGAATTTTCCAATTCTTAAAAGAAATCAATTAGAGTTTAACTAAGAAACTTTAGGTTCAATTAACCTTAATAAATCATTTTGACTCAAGATTAATTATTGAATAACTATTTGAATGTGGCAATATTGTTAGGTTTGCTTAAAATTTGCCATTAGGCTCACTATACAGTCGTCAGGGTAATGGCAATTTCACTAAACTTCCTTGGCTTGACTAGCATCAAATACCATTCTAAAACATCACTCCAAACTTCTTGGAAAGTTCTAGAACTTAACCCCACCTTTTACCCGTAGAACACAATAAGGGTATTTCGGTCATTTCTACCAAAGTTTGAAAATCGAGATTTTCACCTTGATCAAACATAACAGATAATCCCTTTCAAACATTGAGTTGACCCATCGAGGACTGCCAAGTATACTGTCCTCGGTATTTTGGGAAAGTTTAACCTTAGGGGCATTTTGGTCATTTGCACTCAAAAGAGAAAATCTGGGCATCATACTTTTCCGATTGGTAGATTCCACACCATTGTAGCTCAAAATTAAGTTGCCCATCAAACAATCAATTCAGTGGCTATAAAAATTATCCAAGACACTTCAATGTGTCCATAAGGGTCCATAAAAATTTCAGCACAAAAAGAGTTCTCTAACTATGTTAAAAAAATTAGACAAATTCTATGACTTTAGAAGCCACTTAAACTTAACTCAAGACCAAAATTCATAATTTTGACCCTAAAAAATGATTGAATAAACTCAGAGAAAATCATGGTTAACTTCAAGATGTACTTTATAAAAATTTCAAGTGAAAAATCAATCATTTAATATGCTAAAAAAATTAGTAAAAATTTACTTCAGCTTCATAAATTTATGCTATAGACATATTTTTGGTTTTGGATTTTTTTAAGCATTATGTAAAAATCAGAGCCCAGAAAATTTCCTAAACTAGCCTAGAATGTTAGCTTCAACATATATTTTTTCTCAGCTCATGAACTTACACACAAATATGCCAAAAAAATCCATGAACAATTAGTGGCAGGAAAATCTTAATCCAACAATATAGAAAGAAAAACCCCTTTCAAAAATGATTTTTAACATCATCCAAACACTCCACCAAAATTCATACATCAATATCAACATAATATCAACCAATATAACAAGAAATTTCAGACCTAAATCAATTCAGATCACACCAGTAAATAAATTTGAGAAAGAAAAGGCAAGAAAACCCTACTTTTAGAGTTTTGTGGCTCTTAACTCCAAAAGGATGCTCTAGAATGCTTTCGCTTCACTTTCAAAAAAGCTTCCCCCAAAAACACCAAACCTTCCTTTAACCTCAGATGTGTGCCCTCAAATTTAAGAAAAAAGTGATGGAGTCAAATTCTAATTGTTGGAGTTTGAGGAAGAAGTTTAGAAAAGGAGTTTTAGTGTTTTAGAATTGAACTATAGGCTAAGGTTTTGGATCAAGTTTTCATGGTTTCTTGTGAAACAACCATGGAGGTGGCTTGTCTCCAGATGATGGTCGAACTTGGGAGGAAAGAAAAATGAGGATTTTTGGTTTTTGTTTTTCTTTCCATATAAGATGTGAAAGAGATTGGCAACCACAATTATACATCAGACTAGAAATTAGTTATTTTAATGTGGTTAATATTCAATCTTGGCATAAGACAATGATGTGGGTGCAATCCTAGCCACACACTTGCTCAAGTGAGGTGGCAAACTTGCATTGCAGTTTCATACCTAGAAACTACACATCCACATCTTACCAACTGGGTAAGCTATTCCATTAAACCAATATTACTCTAAATTTAATTCTATGCATAAAATCCTTATTCCTAACTATTTTAAAATCTATTCCCATGTTTTCCTAATTTCATGTTCCCTCTAATCTAGTTACTTCCGCGTTTGTTTAGCCCTAGGGCATACAAGGTTACTATTCACCTCTGCCTAGAATTTTTTTATACGTTCCGGGGCAAATCCTCATCATTGGTCAACTATCAATTTTTGAAATTACGACTATAAAAGCTCAAATTAATTTTTAAATAATTTTCAAGGTAGAATTACATCTAATACATTTACATAATACCCATTCCACTAAGGACAACACAACAAAAACATTAACTACTATAATATTTCAATTTCTGGTTCTTTTGATAGCAGGATCATATCCTTTGATTAACCTGGAGACGACAATTAAGATAAATGTCTTCACTTCCTCTAGCATGCATTTATATGTCACAAGTCATATGGCCAAATATTAAACATTAACTATTCATATCATACTTAAACCAAAATGTCATTGTTTCAATTAATCAGCATTTTGACACTTCCATAATGGCAAGAATTTCACACATTCATAGCACAATTTAGTTGCACATCAAACAATTAATCAGAAGCTATAAAATGTGTCCTCAAGGTTCCCTAAAATTTCAGAGGAAAGAATTCTAACTATGTTACAAATTAGTGTCAGGTAAGCCACTTAAACTTAGCTCAGAACTTGAAATTTATAATTTTTAACCTCAAATGATTGAATCAACTCAAAAGAAAAATTGCAGTGACACTTAAAGATGTTATCAACACTTGGAAAATTTCAAGTGATTATTCAATTATTTGATTGTGGTAATAAAATTAGCAAAATTATAGCTCAAGTCCATAATTCAGGCAACCACATAGTTCACTCATTTCCCAATTTTCTAAAGCATTAGAAGTTCAAATTTAGAGCCTAAGAAAATTTGTGGAACTAACCTAGTATTAACATATATTTTTCTGAGCTTATGAGATACCTTAATTTTGAAGAAAATTCGTGTTTATGACCGCCTATGTAAATCCCTAAAATCCAACAATATAAGGTTCAAAATCTCTTTTCACAAAAATGAATTTTAACCTCTTCCAAACACTCTAGAAAAATTAACACATCAATATCAATGTATTTTCAACAAATACAATTAAAAATTTTGGACTAACTCAATTAGAAATCATCAAGATAAATTTGAAGAAGGAAAAGGCAAAGAAAAACTTACTTTTGGTGTCTGATCCTATCTTGTTAGATTGATCCTTTCCATTCCAAAGCTCCCAAATCAACCACAAATCCTTCCTAAATTAGTGAGGAAGTAAGGCATCAAGGTGAGGATTGATGGAGATTTGAGATTTTATCCTGTAGATTTGTAGGTATTCCAGGTGTAGAACAAGTTTTGTGAAAGAGTTTATGGTTTTAGGAACTTTAGGCAAGAGTTTTGGTGATTTGAAGCAAGTTGTAAGCTCTTGAAGAAATAAAATGGTGGCTGATGTTATTCTCTAGGCTGCCAAAATGAAGCTTAAAGAAGAAGAATTTGGCTTCTTGAAGAAGATTTAAACTTGTGTTGATCTTATAATAAATGCATGAATATTATACATTATAATTAGATAGTTTTTAATCCTAACAAAAGAAAGATGTTAGCTATTTATTTGAGAGTCAAGTTAATATTTCCTATCCACTTGGCTGAAACAAAGTGCTCACTTTAACTTCGTGAACAAGTAGCTTTTTCTGTGTTAAACCAGCACCGAAATTCTATCGAATGAATTAAGATATTGGCTCTTGAGTAATATAATAAATGAAAGGTCAAGATTAAAACTTGCTTTTCAAGTTTTATTCCTTACCACCTACTTGGCATAAAGTGGTTGGTAAAAGTTACTTGGCCACCAAGTAACTTGTAGATGTTAAAAGTTACATCAAAACTTTACCGAATGGGTAAAACACCATACTTGGGTAATCAAACATTACTCTAGAAATTAATTCTAGGTATAACTTTGATTCCTTATCATTTTTATCATTAACCCTCTCTCTAGTTCTTGGCATTCCATGGTTTTTTTTCCTACGATGTTCCAGCTTACCCCGATTAAGCGATGGCCTGAGGTTACTATTTAACCCGAAACCTGAAATTTTTTTTCTGAATTGGTTTGTCTGGGCCACCGTCATCATCGCTAAACTATCAGATTTTTGAAATTATGACTAATAAAGCTCAAATTAGCTTCAAGAATTTTTAGGGTATTACACATGAACTTGATACTCACTTGGAGATCAAGTTTGGAGGCATTATCATTGATCTTCTTAATCACTTGCAAAGGACCATCGCTTCTTGGTTGATTCTGGAACGCTTTGAGTGGGAAACCTTTCTTTCTCATACAAAGCCAAACCCAATTTCCCAGCGTCAAAAGTCACCTTCTTGCACCCTTTATTGGCTTAATGAGCATACTGCCATGTTTTTCTTCTCAATTTGTTGGTTCACCTTCTCATGAGACTTGCTTACAAATTTAGTCTTATTTTTAAATATAGATTACCTTGCTTGCTCATTGGCAAAGGGATTAATTCTAATGGAGTCAAAGGATTGAAACCATAGACCACTTCAAAAATAAGTGATTAGTAGTAAAGTGTGTTGCCCTATTGTAAGCAAATTCTACTTGAGCAACATTCCTCCCAAGACTTTAGTTCTATGAATCAGAAACCTGCCAACAAGGTTGAGAGAGTTCTATTCATGACTGAAGGTTGTTTTCAATCAGGTTGTGGATGACAAGTTGTAGTAGAAAAGGAGCTTGGTTCCTAACTTGTTCCACAAGGTCCTCCAAAGTGATTAAGAATTTGGTGTCATGGTCGAGAGACAATGCTTCTTACAATACCATGCAATCTCACCACTTCTTTGAAAAACAATTCAACAATTTGAGTTGGAGCTATGAGTGCCTATTTTCTAAAACTTATCCACACTAACAAAAACAGAGTTGCTCTCTTGGTCTAAGGAAAACCTAGAAGAAGTCCATAGAAAAGCTAGTCCAAGGGAATCAAGAATAGGTAATAAAGTATACAATCCATGAGGCATAACCTTGGATTTGGCCTTTTTGCAAGTAACGCAATTACCACAAATTTTTGTCCACTTGTTTCATTTGAGGCCAAAGAAATGTTAAACCAAGATACTCAAAGTTTTACTAACCCCAAAATGACCCATCAAACCCCCTCCATGAGCCTCTCTTGAATAAGCAATTGACGAAGGAGTATGTGCATACAAGTCTATTACCCTTGAACAAGTAACCATCATGCCTAAAGAAAACCTTTCTGGCCCTTTCTCACAAGCAATGTACAATCTAAAAAATTATAATAATTCATGACAAGTCTTCCAAAATGCTCAAAACCAAGCAAGTTTGCATCTAAAGTAGAAAGAGCGCATACCTCCTAGAAGACATCAACTACCACATTTCTTTCCCTTGCTTGTATTTAATCACATAAGGGAATTGTTCCAGATATTCGATCCACTTACCATTTCTTTTGTTTACTTTTCCTTGTCCTTTTAAATGTTTCAAGGATTCATGATCCATGTGCACAACAAATTCTTTTGGCAAAGAATAATGTTGCCAACCCTAAAATCTCACCATAGCACACAAGTCTTTGTCCAAACTTTGGAAGACATGTTGAGGGCATTGTTTTAAATTAAAGAACTGAGTCCCTATAGGACCTGACTAATTGAATTTGCATATACGACAACAGTTATCATGCAAGTATCTGTATGGTACCAACGAGGCCCTTATGGATTGAAGTGTCAATCACCTCTATGTTGGTATGAGCCCGAGAGCAAAGTCTACTTGGACCGGATATTGTGAGGGAAACCATTGAACAAATCAAGAAGATTAGGCAGATATTCTCACCGCTAAAGTCGATAGAAAAACTATGTGGACAAGCGGGGAAACCGTGAGATTTCAAGAAGGGACCATGTGTTCTAGAATCACCCCACCAAATTACATAGGCCGAGCAATGAAAGTAAAGAAATTGAGGCCCAATTTCTTGGCCGTTTAAATTCTTAGAATAGGATCTGTAGCCTACCGCATAGCCCTACCCCCAGTCCTGCCAACCTTCATGATGTTTTCCATGTTTCCCAGGTTAAGGAAATATCATTCTTACCGAAGTCATGTACTAGAGCCAGAACATGTACAATTAAGAGATGATCAACTGATTATTCTTACCACCCAAGAATCATTGACCGAGGAGTTAAGCGATTAAGGAACAAGGCTTGGACCCCAGTCAAAGTAGCATGGGACGAGGTGCCAGAAGAAGTTACATGGAAGTCTAAATCAGCATGCAGCACATATCCAGAGCTTCTCATAACGATTTCGAGGGCGAAATTCTTCTTAAGGAGGGGATAAATGTAACGCCCAATTTTTACCTAATTTTTACTGTCATTAGGAATTACCGAATTACCGTAGGTAAATATTATATAAAATTTGAGACCAAACAATCCTTAATAAAGGAATATAACGTTAGAAGAGAAGTTAGGAGCAATTCGTGCAAGTATTGCAAACCCCAATTTTCTGTACGTGTAAAATGACCAAAATGCCCTTGAGGTTATTTTACTCAGAAAATGAGGATCGTGGGCCCCACCCATCCTCAAGGGGATGTTTTGATGTTAATAAGGGATTGTTTGTGTTATGTGTGTTAATAGAGGAGAAGAATCCTAATTTTGAGCTCCGACGCGAAATGACCAAAACGCCCTGCTGTTTTAACTCCGATTGCGTGCCGACTGAGCCCGAACCTCACTAAAATGTGTTAAAAGGTGTTTTTAAGCCATGATTAACCATTGGTTAAGCTCGGGTGGTCTCGGGCAATTTTTAAGTAAAATGACCGTTTTGCCCTGTCTTTGTGCAAGTTTTACAAATTTTGAGATTTTTGATTCGTCTAACGAAACCTAAGCAATATTAGGCTCAAATTAAAGCTTATTAAATTCTAATTATTAATCTAGAGTCAAAATTATTTATTTAAATTGATTAGAACCTAAAATTGCTTTAAAACACTCAAATTGCTTACTAATTCACCTAAGCCCTTAACCGTAAATTCTCTAAATTGCATGAATACCTTGCCTACACCTAAATAATACATGGAACACACAAAACCCTCTTCCATGAGGCTGTAATGCACGAAATTCAGCCATAATCATTAGAATTATTGCAAGATAATGCACTAAAACAAAATGCCAAAAAATTCCCTAAAACATGGCATAAAACATGCCTTAAACAAGAAATGATTTTCCTCCTTTGTTCCCCATGAAAAATTGAAAATTTCCTCCTCCTCTTGTCCATACATGAGCTTAAATCTCTATAAATAGGCATGCTTAAGGAGTTTAGATGCTTGCTCAAAATTTACACATTTCTAGTTTTTCCAAAGCACCAAAAGCTTTCATTTCCTCCTCCTCTTGGCTGAATTCTTTCTTCAAGTTTTCAAGAATATTTTCTTTCATTTCACTCCAAGAAACCAAGTTCTCTTCCTTTCCTTCAAATCAGATTAGGTAGGGAGTTGTTTTTAAGTTTATTTCTATGTTTTGCTAAGTGTTGTTCTTGGTTCAAAATGATGATTTCATGGATTTTCTCTAGTTTTTCCATTTGGTTTTCTTCTTCCTTTTCTTTAACCAATTTGGCCATATGGCCTAGGTGGGACTAAGATGATGGCTTGATGATGAGGACCTTGAAGGTGGGTTGTGAATCCATCACAAGTTAGGCCTCTAAAGCTTGAAAGTTCCACTTGATGCAAAACTTTAAAGAATAATGTTTTTATGATGATTTTATGATCTTGAGTTTAGAATTTGAAAGATGTATTTTTCACTTTGTCTTGCTAAGATATATATATTGAATTTGTATTTCTATAAAGTCTTGAAGGAGCTCTAGTAAAGAAATCAAATGAACTTGCATCCATGTTTAAGTTTATGCCTTGCATAATCATGTTTACTTTCTATGTCATCACTAAAATTTCAAGAATGAATAAATGAACTTGCATACTCATGTTTAAATTTCCAAGTTTGCATTTCATGTTTATATTTCAAGTTGTCACTTAATCTCTAAAGATAATAAAGAAGTTGCATCTCATATTTATTTTATGCTCTCACTTTATTTTATAATGGCTAAAGAATCAACGCATGACATGTTTATTTTATGTCATCACCTAAAGATCCTAGAGCTCAAAGACTTGCCCAAGTATCACAAGCAAAGAAATAAGATTATTGGAGTTAAAGAATTGATTCTTTAAGAAGTCTTGAGATTGGAGCTTAAAAAGATGTAATAATAATTCTCTCTCCTTCACCGGTCCAGTGCGGACTACCGCCGTTTCCTTCTAAGATTCTCTCTCCCTCCACTTGTCCATGCGGCTACCGCGCTCCAGTTTCTTGCATCATGTTTATATTTCAAGTTCTTGCATCATGTTTAATTTTCAAGTCATCACCTTAAATCTTAAAGATAAAGAAATGGATTTGCATATCATGTTTATAATTCCAAGTTATCACCTTATAATGACAAGATTAAAATGAGGTTGCATAGCATGTTTATGATTCTAAGATATCACATAAATCTCTTAAGCTCAAGACTTGCTCCTTTTATCTTAAGTGAGAATTTTAATTATGAAGATTCTTTCAAGTTTAGCAAAAAGAATTAGTTTCTAAAAGAGTTTTAAAGTTTGCAAGGATTTACGGGAAACTAATATTTTATGTTCACTTAAAATGTGATTTTATACAATTATATGAGGTTCATGATTGGCTTCTGATATGAGATTAGTACCAATAAATGATGATGATTTAATATGTTTGAAGTTGTGATAATTATGGTTTATTGTTAAGAGAATGATTCTATGCATGTTAGTGACAAAACTAGCTTCCTAGAACAACCGTAAATCTAGAATTTACCTAGTCTTTGACCCCTTTAAGTTTATCCAATGCCAAATCTGTTTTAGTATGTTATAATTTTGTCTAAGATTAGTTAGCCACGAAAAATTGGTATCAATTAGTGTAGATTTATCCCGAACACTAAAAATGAAACTAGTAACTAGAAAACCTAAAAGCAAGATTTTTTTAGAACTCTAAAGAATGAAATTTATGCATTCTGTCCAGAAATTATTAGCAACTATAAGAACCAGATTTTATTATGTTTAGATAAGGGAGAATAATTCATAATCGGTTTAGTAATTAATGTTAGCATCTGGAGGAAAGCTTGTAGCAAGAAGGGTTAAAACGCAACTTCTAAACACATCGTAAAACCTTAAGATAACTTACTGCCTATGCTGCCCCATAGAGTTTAATAATTCCTAAGCCTTATAATTAATTGTAATAATGGTAATGAATCCCTTAGATGCATAATTAATTAGTTTGGCAATTGAGGTTACCCGATTATAAGTTTTGGTTGTTTAAGAAAGTTTTTTGATAAGGATTTATGATGATGCCTCTTTGATGTTTTAAGTGATAAGTCTATAAAGTGATTTGATGCTTATTAAGTATTTGATGCCATTGAATGATTCCTTAGCTTGCATGTTATAGTTGCTGCCTGCAAACAATGAAAATGCTTATGCATGAAATAAAGAAATAATCTCTATTTAAAAAATTACCTTTGTTGCTGAAGAAAGTGTACTACTATAAAAGTGTAATTTGGAAAGGTTCTGGCTAGGAAAGACTTGGTATTTAAGCGTGTCCATTGTGACCCACCTCTCTTTCCTGGAATCTCCTAGATGCATGATTTCAGTTAGTATATATTATTCCATCATAAGACTATAAATTAGAAAATGTCATGATGATTATGAATTGAATTATGATATAACATGCAAAGATTTAATGGTGACTTAAATGTAAGAGGAAATGATCCTTTGGACCCATGAAACTATAGGTGGTGAAAAGGTGATCCCAGCCCCTAACCCGTTCTCTCTCAAAGGGTAAGTTTGAACTTTAACTTATCAAAAGGGATAAGTATATGCTAGTGACGACTAGTAAGGTATGAGCTCATAACCTAGATTACTCCCAAAGGGTGGAGATAGGGTGGCCTAGGAAAATGATGATGGAAGTAACTTTAAGTCACCTAAGGAACTAAGTAATGCATGATGTAAATATGATGTTCTTCTATGCATAGTATTTATGATATGATGATGAGAAATATGATGTTCTTCTATGCATAGTATTTATGATTTGATGATGAGAAATATGATGTTCTTTTATGCATAGTATTTATGATATGATGATGAAGAATATGATGTGTTGATAAAAGGAAAAGTTCATTATAAACATGACATGCTAAGTTTATGATGCATTATAAGACGCATTAATGTTTAGAACTCCTTAAAGTATATTTTCAGAACTAATAAATCAATCTTAGCATGCTCACTATTTCATAATGAAAACGAGGTTCCTGGGACGATGATGATCACAATGCATCATGAGGTGAGTACCTACTGAGATTCTTTTTATAAGTTTCTCACTCCCTCTATTTTTCTTTCCATCTCTTCTAAGAACAGAAGGAGTGTTCGTGATTCACATTGAGGCTTTCACCTTGTAGTTAACTTGATCCTTAGTTCACTCGTATATTTCAGATATCTATCCCTATCCCTGATGTTATTACTAGGTGCCATTAATGGATGTCCTTCCATCCATATATTATTTATGTTTTGTTAGATTGCCTACACCTAGTCTTATTTTGTTGGTAGGCAAAATATCTATGTGATATGTAATTATGGATGTCATATGATGGAGCCAATATGATGTGTTTCTTCATGATATGTCTATTCGTTTTCTGCTTTTATCGATTATCGTTCACGTTAATGCGCTGCTCACGTTTTCAATTATGTTTTTTAAAAAATGGCTCCTAATTTCACTAAGTATTTTCAAAGCATGATTAAGGAACGAAGCAAAGAGTAAAGTCTAGTAATTAATCACCTTGGAGTATTGGGTTAATTATTAGGGTGTTAC
>JAMLFY010001051.1:0-18013 GCA_030441495.1 Dalbergia oliveri
GGATCATTTCCTCATTAACATATTTTGTATGGATGCAACATGAGCGTACAATCATAATACATCATATAACATATCATTTATGCAATATGAGCATGGAATCATCTTAACATACCATATACTTTTCTTAATGCAATGTTATAACATTTCAAGTAACATTCATCACGTCATATACATTTAAGTAAATAATCAAGTAAGACTTCAATACACATAGGCATTCTCATCATAATTTTTTTTCATAGTATCATGTACATTCCAATTAAGTAATCATGTAAAAAGGCAACATCACAGTAACATTAGGATATCATAGGTTAATCCCATTAAAATCAAAACACTCATTTTGGCGGGTTTAGGTGGTTTTCATTCATCGTACATGTCGTAATCGTAAAAACAAAACTATTTTATAGGGAAAAGGACAAGAACATGGTAATCGTACATGAGTCGTAATCGTTACATGAGTCTGAACTAACCTAATTACGAGAAACACCCTTGGTAATCGATTACACCTGTTGGTAATCGATTATATAACCCAAATCTCATAAATTGCTTCCTAGTAATCAATTATGTAACACCCTAATAATTAACCCAATACACCTAGGCAAGTATAATTAATTACTAGACTTTACTCTTTGCTTCAAGTTCCTTAATCATGCTTTGAAAATACTTAGTGAAATTCGAGCCATTTTTTAAACATAATTGAAAACGTGAGCCGCGCTAACGTGAATGATTTAGCAAAATTTAAAAGACACATAGGAATTTACAAACATCACATCATAATATATTGGCTCCATCATACAGCATCCATAATTACATATCATATAGATATTTTGCCTACCAACAGAATAAGACTAAGTGTAGGCAATCTAATAAAACATAAATAATATATGGATGGAAGGACATCCATTAATGGCACCTAGTAATAACACTCTAGGGATAGGGATAGATATCTAAAATATACGAGTGAAACTCAGGATTCAAGTTCAGACTCCGGTGAGCCTCAATGTGATTCACGAACGCTTCCTATTTTTCTAAGACGAGATGGAAAGAAAATAGAGAGGAGTGAGAAACTTATAAAAAGAATCTCAGTAGGGTACTCACCTCATGATGCATTGTGTCATCATCATCGTCCCCAGGAACCTCGGGTTATTATGAAATAGTGAGCATGCTAAGATTGATTTATTAAGTTCGAAAATATACTTTACCGAGGTTCGTCGGTTTTAATCATGCGTCTTATAATGCATCATAAACTTAGCATGTCATGTTTATAATGAACTTTTCCTTTCATATATAATAACATAGTTATGCATAAAATCACATCATATTCCTCATCATCATTTCATAATACTATGCATAGCAGAATATCATATTTCTCATCATCATCTCATAAATACTATGCATAGCAGAACATCATATTCACATAATGCATTTACTTAGTTTCTTAGGTGACTTAAAGTTACTTTCATCATCATTTTCCTGGGCCACCCTATACTCCACCCTTTTGGGAGTAATCTAGGTTATGAGCTCATACCTTGCTAGTCGTCACCAGCACATACTTATCCCTTTTGATAAGTAAAATTTCGTCTCTACCCTTTTGAGAGAACAGGGGCAAGAATCACCTTTCACCGCCTATAGTTTGACGGGTCCAAAGGATCATTTTCTCATATTTTTTGAGTCACCTTTAAGTCTTTGCATGTTATATCATAATACAATTCTTCATTCATAATCATCATAACATTTTCTCATTTATAGTCTTATGCCGAAATATATATACTACCTGTAATCATGCATCTGGAGATTCCCAGGAAAGAGAGGTGGGTTACAATGGACACGCTTAAATACCAAATCTTTCCTTAGCCAGAATCTTTCCAAATTGCACTCTTACATAATACACTTCTTCCAGGTAATAGAATATGTCTTTATTTCATGCATAAGTTTTCATTGTTTGCAACAACAACTATAACATACAAACCAGGGAATCAATCAATGACACCAAATTCTTAATAAGCATCAAATCATATTTTAAGTACACATAAATTACTAGCTTCCCATAAAATTCTTACAAAGTTTTAAAACTCTTTTAGAACTAATTCTTTTGTTAAACTTGAAAGAAGTCATAGGACTTTAGGCCTTTAACCATGGGACCGATTTATAACTTGAAAGAATGTTCATAATTAAATATTTCACTTAAGATAAAAGGAGCAAGTCTTGAGCTTTAGAGATTTAGGTGACATCTTTGAATTATTACCATGCTATGCAACCTTATTTTAATCTTATCTTTATAAGGTGATAGCTTGGAATTATAAACATGATATGCAATTCCATTTCTTTATCTTTAAGATTTAAGGTGATAACTTGAAAATTAAACATGATGCAAGAACTTGTAATATAAACATGATGCAAGAAACTGGAGGCGTAATCCGCATAGGACCGAGAGGGAGAGAATCTTAAGCAAGCTAGCCGGAGTCCGCATAGGACCGGTGAGGGAGAAGAGAATTACATTTTTTTAAGCTCCAATTCTCAAGACTTCTTAAAGAATAAATTCTTTAACTCCAATTATCTTATTTCTTCGCTTATGATTCATAGGCAAGTCTTTGAGCTCTAGGATTTTTAGGTGATGACATAAAATAAACATGCCATGCATTGATTCTTTTAGCCATTATAAAATAAAGTGAGAGCATAAAATAAACATGAGATGCAACTTCTTTATTATCTTTAGAGATTAAGTGACAACTTGAAATTTAAACATGAAATGCAAGCTTGAAATTTAAACATGAGATATGCAAGTT
Organism: Dalbergia oliveri; assembly: GCA_030441495.1. Lineage (NCBI taxonomy): Eukaryota > Viridiplantae > Streptophyta > Magnoliopsida > Fabales > Fabaceae > Dalbergia > Dalbergia oliveri. Next base: position 2,784 of record JAMLFY010001051.1, read on the forward strand.
CATTTATTTATTCTTGAGAATTTAGTGATGACATAAAATAAATATGGCTATGCAAGGCATAAACTTAAACATGGATGCAAGTTCACTTGATTTCTTTACTAGAGCTCCTTCAAGACTTTAGAGAATTATGTTTTCAACCCAATATATGTATCTTAGCAAGACAAAGTAAAAATACATATTTCATATTCAAACCTCAAGATAAAAACATTATTCTTTAAAGTTTTGCATTAAATGGAATGTTCAAGCTTTAGAGGCCTAACTTGTGATGGATTTACAACCCATATTCAAGGTCCTCATCATCAAGCCATCATTTCATTCCTTCCTAGGCCATTTGGCCGAAACCATGAAAGGAAAATAAGGAAAGAAAAACTGAAATTTTAGAAGCTTTGGAAACTAGTGAAACCTTCAAGTTTTAGAGATCTAACTTGTGAAAGCTTTGCAACCAACACTCAAGAATCTCATCATCAAACCATGGTCTCATCATAAGCTAGGCCATATGGCCAAAATACTTTAAAAAAAAGGAAGAAGAAACTGAAAATGAAAACTTAAAAGAAAGCTCATGAAAACATCATTTTTGAGCTAGAACATAACTTGCAAAGCATAAAATAAACTTAGAAACAACTCCCTACCTAATTTGATTTGAAAGAAAGGAAGAGAACTTGGTTTCCTTGAGTGAAATGAAGAAAATATCCTTGAAAAGCTGAAGAAGAATTCAGCCAAGAGAAAGAAAGAAAGAAAGCTTTTGGTGCTCCTAAAACTAGAATTTGTGTAAGTTATGAACTAAGCATCTAAACTATCTTCAAGCATGCCTATTTATAGAGATTTTGCAGCTCATAAATGGACAAAGGAAGGAAAGAAATCTGACCAAAAATTAGAGGAAAAAAAATAAGGAAGAAAAATCATTTTGTTTGGTGGCTTAAAACATGGAATCATGTTTCCATGTTTTCATGATTCTTTGTTTTCATTCTTTGGATTTTTGTGTAATAATTTTCTGACTTATTACTCAATAATTTCGTGCATTACAGCCTTGTGGAAGAGGATTTTGTGTGTTCCATGTATTTTTTAGGTGTAGGCAAGGTATTCATGCAATTTAGAGAATTTACGGTTAAGGGTTTAAGTGAATTACTAAGCAATTTGGGTGTTTTAAGCAATTTTAGGTTCTAATCAATCTAAATAAATAATTTTGACTCTAGATTAGTAATTAGAATTTAATAAGCTTTAATTTGAGCCTAATATTGCTTAGGTTTCGTTACGAATCAAAAATCTCAAAATTTGTAAAACTTGCAAAAGAGGGGCAAAACGGTCATTTTACTTAAAAATTGCCCGAGACCACCCGAGCTTAACCAATGGTTAATCATGGCTTAAAAACACCTTTTAACACATTTTAGTGAGGTTCGGGCTCAGTCGGCACGCAAATCGGAGTTAAAACGCAAGGGCGTTTTGGTCATTTCGCGTCGAAGCTCAAAATTAGGATTCTTCTCCTCTATTAACACACATAACACAAACAATCCCTTATTAACATCAAAACATCCCCTTGAGGATGGGTGGGGCCCACGATCCTCATTTTCTAGTAAAATAACCTCAGGGGCATTTTGGTCATTTTACACGTACAGAAAATTGGGGTTTGCAATACTTGCACGAATTGCTCCTAACTTCTCTTCTAACGTTATATTCCTTTATTAAGGATTGTTTGGTCTCAAATTTTATATAATATTTACCTACGGAATTCGGTAATTCCTAATGATAGTAAAAATTACAGTAAAAATTGGGGCGTTACATTACTCCCCTCCTTAAAAAGAATTTCGCCCTCGAAATCGTTACTGAAATAGCTCTGGATACATGTGCTTGCATCTGAATTCAGCTCCCATGTAACTTCTTCGGTTTCATCTTGTCCCCATGCTACTTTGACTAGGGGTACAACCTTGTTCCTTGCTTAACTCCTCGGTCAACGATTCTCGTGGGTGGTAAAAACGTTAGGTCATCTCTTAATTGTACATGTTCTGGCTCTAGTACATGACTTGGGTCAGAATGATATTTCCTTAACTGGAGACATGGAAAACATCATGAAGGTTGGACAGACTTGGGGGTAGGGCTATACGGTAGGCTACATATCCTATTTTGCTAAGGATTTCAAACGGACCAAGAAATCTGGGCTCAATTTCTTTACTTTCATTGTCGGCCTATGCCTGTGGTGGGTGATTCTTAGGAACACATGGTCCCCTTCTTGAAAATCTAGCGGTTTTCGCCGCTTGTCCGCATAGTTTTTCGACTTTAGCAGGAAGAATTTTATCCCTAATTTTCTTAATTTGTTCCGGTTTCCCTCACAATATCAGGTCAAGAGTAGACTTTGCTCTCTGGGCTCATACCAACATAAAGGTGATTGACACTTTCGTCCATAGAGGCCTCGTATGGTGCCATACCGATACTTGCATGATAACTGTTGTTATATGCAAATTCAATAATGGCAAGTACTTATCCCAACTCTCTCTTTGATCTAAAACACAAGCCCTCAACATGTCCTCCAAAGTTTGGATAGTTCTTTCAGATTGACCGTCCGTTTGGGGTGATAAGTCTCAAACACAGCTTGAACCAAACGCCTTCTGAAAGGCTCCCAAAACCGTGACGTGAATCGCGGATCTTGATCAGAGATTATCGTCGACGTACTCCGTGTAACCTTACTATCTCCTGAATATATAACTGCTAACCTATCCAAGGAATAAGTCACCTTAATAGGTAAAAAGTGGGCTGACTTAGTCAACCGATCCACTATTACCCAAATGGCGTCATGATTCGCTTGGTCCTCGTAGTCCGTTACAAAATCCATGGAGATACTATCCCACTTCCACTCGGGGATTGATAGGGGTTGCAACATTCCAAGGGTCTTTGGTGCTCAATCTTCACCTTTTGACATACCAAGCATTTATTCACCCATGTGCACACATCCTTTTAATCCAGGCCACCAGAACATCTTCCTCAAATCTTGATACATCTTGGTGGCACCAGGATGAAGGTGAAATGACTCTTATGGGCTTCCTCCAAAATATCCTTCGGAGGTCACCACTAGCAGGTACACATATACGACCTTCAAACCTCCATAAACTATCATTCCCTTGGGTAAAACCTTTCAACTTATCAGCTCTTCCTTAAGGTCTCTTGAAATTCTCTATCTTTCCTTTGGGCTTGAGCAATTCTTTCCTTGAATTCACTTGTCACACTAAGGTGACAAGCTCTTATGCCCTTAGTGGTCAAGGTCATTCCTAGGTTGAGGTCTCTAAATTGCTCAATTAACTCAATCTTTTCACCATCAAATGGGACACTTGTAAGGATTTCCTACTTAGGGCATCAGCTACAACATTAGCTTTACCTGGATGATAGTTTAACCCGAAATCATAATCTTTTAAAAACTCCATCCACCTTCTTTGCCTCATGTTTAGCTCTTTTTGATCAAAGATATTTCAAACTCTTGTGATCAGAAAACACCTCAAACCTCACTCCGTATAAATGGTGTCTCCAAATCTTTAGAGCAAACACGACGCGCTAACTCAAGGTCATGGGTGGGGTAATTTGCCTCATGTGGCTTGAGTTGCCTCGATGCATAGGCCACCACTTGCCTATCCTGCATCAGTACACAACCCAAACCCTTCCTCAAGCATCACAGTACACTTTGAAAGGCACATTGGGGTTGGGTAACACTAAAACGGGGGTTGAGGTTAGCTTGTGTTTCAGCTCTTGAAAGCTCTTTTCACACTCTGGTCCATGAAAAGGTGTTTTTCCTAGTTAGCTTAGTCAGAGGAAGGGAAATCTGGAAAATCCCTTGATAAACCGACGTAATAACCAGCTAAACCTAAGAAGCTCCTTACTTCAGTTACGTGGTTGGTCTTTCCAGTTTACAACCGTTTCCACCTTACTAGGATCTCCAGCAATTCCTTTCTTAGATACTACATGCCCTAAAAATTTCACCTCATCCAACCAGAATTCACACTTAGAAAGCTTGGCATATAGTTTCTTTTCCTTCAGGATTTCCAGGACTATAGTTAGGTGGCGTTCATGCTCCTCGTGGGTCTTAGAGTAGATGAGAATGTCATCTATAAAGACAACCACAAACTGATCTAAATAGGGTCTAAAGATCCTATTCATGTAATCCATAAAAATTGCCGGAGCATTGGTTAATCCAAAGGACATTACTCAAATCTCAAAATGGCCGTATGGGACGAAAGGCCGTTTTTGGTATATCTTCATCTCTCACCCTAATCTGGTGGTAACCTCACCTCAAATCAATCTTAGAAAACATGCTGCCCTTTAAGCTTGTCCATCAAGTCATCTATCCTAGGCAAAGGGTATTTGTTCTTCATGTCACTTTATTCAATTGCCTATAGTCAACACACATCCTCATACTCCCATCCTTTTTCTTCACAAACAACAGGGGCTCCCCAAGGTGACGCACTAGGTTTAACAAACTTTTTCTCCAATAAATCCTCCAATTGAGCTTTCAACTCGGTCAACTCTAATGGGGACATCCTGATGGGGCTATGGATATGGGACCTACACCGAAGCAATTCTATGGAAAACTCTATCTCTCTTGGGGGGAAACTCTGGTATCATCTGGAAATACTTCGGGATAATTTCTTACTATTGGTATCTCATCGATACTTTGCTCAAAGTCTACATCACTAGCAGTAAGAAAATATAACCTTTACTCTCACCTTACACAGTCCATTTCTCCAGGTTATGTAAAGACTTATGGGTTTCTTAGGTCTAATGGAACAGGAGAAAAGTAATGGTTTTCTCATAGCAGTTAACAGGACACGTTGGCTTCAAGCCAATCCATGCCAAGAATCACATCTAAACCTTGCATGGGTAAGCAAATGAGATCTAAAACAAATGATCTATTCTCAATAACAAAATGGCAATCTAAACAACATTTACAAGTCCTAACGGGTTTTCCAGGAGGGTAGAAACAATAAGGTCAAAAGGAAGAGTTATATGCAAGTTAAGGGTTTTAACACACGAGTGGGAGATAAAAGAATGGGAAGCGCAGAATCATATAGTACAATTAAGTTTCTACCATACATATTACACTTACCTTCCACGATTTCGTGACTTTGTCGTTCTTCAACATTAAGTGAATACCCTTCCTTGGTATTCCTGGCTTGGGATTGGGGGTTGGCGGGTTCCTTTCTGTGCATTCTTGGGAGTAATGACCTGGTTTCACAGGTAGCACACGTTTGTTCGGCTGACATGGCATGCTCCCATGATTCTTGCCGCACTGGGACATTCCATGGATGTCACGGGTCGTGGAGGTGTTGCGACCTCTTTGTGGTGCTTTCCCTTTATTGTTATTATTGTTGTTGTTGCGATTGTTGGGATTATTATAGCGGTTGTTGTTGTTGTTCGGTCTTCCTGATGAAAGTTCCTTTGTGGCACTTGTGATCTTGATTGATGTGGAAATGGAGGTCGATTTTGCCTCTTGAACTGTTGACCTTGAGGTGTCAGCTTTTTGATGATATTCTCAGACTTTGAAGTCCCGCTTCTCTGCCCTTCTTCAATGATGCGGCATTTGTTGACTAAGGTAGAGAAATCCTGATTTCCAAGTGCGCAACTCCATTAAGTTCTGCCTTTAACCCTGACTCGTATTTAATGCATTTCCAATACTCATCAGGGTTACCTTGGTACATCCTTGAGAACTTAATGAGTTCCTCAAATCAGTATCCTAAGCCACATTCATATTCCCCTGGACAAGTTGCATGAATTCAATGTCCTTAGCATTTCTAACCGAAAAGTACTTCTCGTAAAAATGGACCTTGAATAATTCCCAATCAATGTCCACTTCGGTTGCCTCCAAGAGTCTTCGAACACTAGTCCACCAAAGGGCATCACCCTCAAGCATGTGGGTGGCAAAAGTGACCTTCTGCTCCTCGAACATGGAACTACAGCAAAGACCTTCTCAATATTCCGAATCCATTCATCTACATTAGGATTAAGGGTTCCCTTGAAAACAGGTGGATTCGCCTTACGAAATTGAAAACGAGCATGTTCGGGATTTCATGTCCTTGATTTATATAGCTTGATTCTGTCCATCCGTTCCATCATCATTCTCATGGTCCTTGCTACGTCGCGAAGTGCTTCAGCGGTCTCATTATCTTGGTATTCTTTTGCCGCGCTCCTAGTCTGTTGTCGTCGTCCATTGGTCCCTATACACAAAAACAGCAACATTGAGGTGATCAAGCCCAATGTTCCATGCAAAGTGAGCAAGTTACCATGGCACTTTCAACATCCAGTAGTCATGTATTTCTAATCCTAAGCTCATCCTAATGATAAACATCTACACATGACATTACTAACGTATTATGCTTTAGAAGCATAGTCAGTCCAATGCCTTGCTGGATAAAGCGAAATCTGATACCAAAATGTAACACCCTAATAATTAACCCAATACACCTAGGCGGTCTGATTAATTACTAGACTTTACTCTTTGCTTCAGTTCCTTAATCATGCTTTGAAAATACTTAGTGAAATTACGAGCCATTTTTTTTAAACATAATTGAAAACGTGAGCCGCGCTAACGTGAATGATTTAGCAAAATTTAAAAGACACATAGGAATTTACAAACATCACATCATAATATATTGGCTCCATCATACAGCATCCATAATTACATATCATATAGATATTTTGCCTACCAACAGAATAAGACTAAGTGTAGGCAATCTAATAAAACATAAATAATATATGGATGGAAGGACATCCATTAATGGCACCTAGTAATAACACTCCAGGGATAGGGATAGATATCTTTAATATACGAGTGAAACTAGCAGGATTAAGTTCAACTACGGTGAGCCTCAATGTGATTCACGAACGCTTCCTTCTTTTCTTGAAGACGAGATGGAAAGAAAAATAGAGGGAGTGAGAAACTTATAAAAAGAATCTCAGTAGGGTACTCACCTCATGATGCATTGTGTCATCATCATCGTCCCCAGGAACCTCGGGTTATTATGAAATAGTGAGCATGCTAAGATTGATTTATTAAGTTCGAAAATATACTTTACCGAGGTTCGTCGATTTTAATCATGCGTCTTATAATGCATCATAAACTTAGCATGTCATGTTTATAATGAACTTTTCCTTTCATATATAATAACATAGTTATGCATAAAATCACATCATATTCCTCATCATCATTTCATAATACTATGCATCAGAATATCATATTTCTCATCATCATCTCATAAATACTATGCATAGCAGAACATCATATTCACATAATGCATTTACTTAGTTTCTTAGGTGACTTAAAGTTACTTTCATCATCATTTTCCTGGGCACCCTATACTCCACCCTTTTGGGAGTAATCTAGGTTATGAGCTCATACCTTGCTAGTCGTCACCAGCACATACTTATCCCTTTTGATAAGTAAAAATTTGTCTCTACCCTTTTGAGAGAACAGACTAGGGGCAAGAATCACCTTTTCACCGCCTATAGTTTGATTGGTCCAAAGGATCATTTTCTCATATTTTTGAGTCACCTTTAAGTCTTTGCATGTTATATCATAATACAATTCTTCATTCATAATCATCATAACATTTTCTCATTTATAGTCTTATGCCGAAATAATATATACCAACTGTAATCATGCATCTGGAGATTCCAGGAAAGAGAGGTTCACAATGGACACGCTTAAATACCAAATCTTTCCTTAGCCAAATCTTTCCAATTGCACTCTTAAGTAATACACTTCTTTCAGGAACAGAATATGTCTTTATTTCATGCATAAGTTTTCATTGTTTGCAACAGCAACTATAACATACAAACCAGGGAATCAATCAATGACACCAAATTCTTAATAAGCATCAAATCATATTTTAAGTACACATAAATTACTAGCTTCCCATAAAATTCTTACAAAGTTTTAAAACTCTTTTAGAACTAATTCTTTTGTTAAACTTGAAAGAAGTCATAGGACTTTAGGCCTAACTTAACCATGGGACCGATTTATAACTTGAAAGAATGTTCATAATTAAATATTTCACTTAAGATAAAAGGAGCAAGTCTTGAGCTTTAGAGATTTAGGTGACATCTTTGAATTATTACCATGCTATGCAACCTTATTTTAATCTTATCTTTATAAGGTGATAGCTTGGAATTATAAACATGATATGCAATTCCATTTCTTTATCTTTAAGATTTAAGGTGATAACTTGAAAATTAAACATGATGCAAGAACTTGTAATATAAACATGATGCAAGAAACTGAAGGCGGTAATCCGCAGGGACCGGTGAGGAGGGAAGAGAATCTTAAGCAACTGGAGCCGGTAGTCCGCAGGGACCGGTGAGGGAGAAGAGAATTACATTTTTTTTAAGCTCCAATTCTCAAGACTTCTTAAAGAATAAATTCTTTAACTCCAATTATCTTATTTCTTCGCTTATGATTCATAGGCAAGTCTTTGAGCTCTAGGATTTTTAGGTGATGACATAAAATAAACATGCCATGCATTGATTCTTTTAGCCATTATAAAATAAAGTGAGAGCATAAAATAAACATGAGATGCAACTTCTTTATTATCTTTAGAGATTAAGTGACAACTTGAAATTTAAACATGAAATGCAAGCTTGAAATTTAAACATGAGATATGCAAGTTCATTTATTTATTCTTGAGAATTTAGTTATGACATAAAATAAATATGGTTATGCAAGGCATAAACTTAAACATGGATGCAAGTTCACTTGATCTCTTTACTAGAGCTCCTTCAAGACTTTAAGAGAATTATGTTTTCAACCCAATATATGTATCTTAGCAAGACAAAGTAAAAATACATATTTCATATTCAAACCTCAAGATAAAAACATTATTCTTTAAAGTTTTGCATTAAATGGAATGTTCAAGCTTTAGAGGCCTAACTTGTGATGGATTTACAACCCATATTCAAGGTCCTCATCATCAAGCCATCATTTCATTCCTTCCTAGGCCATTTGGCCGAAACCATGAAAGGAAAATAAGGAAAGCAAGAAATTTTAGAAGCTTTGGAAACTAGTGAAACCTTCAAGTTTTAGAGATCTAACTTGTGAAAGCTTTGCAACCAACACTCAAGAATCTCATCATCAAACCATGGTCTCATCATAAGCTAGGCCATATGGCCAAAATACTTTAAAAATAAAGGAAGAAGAACTGAAAATGAAAACTTAAAAGAAAGCTCATGAAAACATCATTTTGAGCTAGAAACATAACTTGCTTAGCATAAAATGAACTTAAAAACAACTCCCTACCTAATTTGATTTGAAAGAAAGGAAGAGAACTTGGTTTCCTTGAGTGAAATGAAGCAAAATATCCTTGAAAAGCTGAAGGGAGAATTCAACCAAGAGAAGAAAGAAAGAAAGCTTTTGGTGCTCCTAAGACTAGAATTTGTGTAAGTTATGAACTAAGCATCTAAACTATCTTCAAGCATGCCTATTTATAGAGATTTTGCAGCTCATAAATGGACAAAGGAAGGAAAGAAATCTGACCAAAAATTAGAGGAAAAAAAATAAGGAAGAAAAATCATTTTGTTTGGTGGCTTAAAACATGGAATCATGTTTCCATGTTTTCATGATTCTTTGTTTTCATTCTTTGGATTTTTGTGTAATAATTTTCTGACTTATTACTCAATAATTTCGTGCATTACAGCCTTGTGGAAGAGGATTTTGTGTGTTCCATGTATTTTTTAGGTGTAGGCAAGGTATTCATGCAATTTAGAGAATTTACGGTTAAGGGTTTAAGTGAATTACTAAGCAATTTGGGTGTTTTAAGCAATTTTAGGTTCTAATCAATCTAAATAAATAATTTTGACTCTAGATTAGTAATTAGAATTTAATAAGCTTTAATTTGAGCCTAATATTGCTTAGGTTTCGTTAGACGAATCAAAAATCTCAAAATTTGTAAACTACACAAGAGACAGGGGCAAAACGGTCATTTTACTTAAAAATTGCCCGAGACCACCCGAGCTTAACCAATGGTTAATCATGGCTTAAAAACACCTTTTAACACATTTTAGTGAGGTTCGGCTAAGTCGGCACGCAAATCGGAGTTAAAACGGGATAAGGGCGTTTTGGTCATTTCGCGTCGAAGCTCAAAATTAGGATTCTTCTCCTCTATTAACACACATAACACAAACAATCCCTTATTAACATCAAAACATCCCTTGAGGATGGGTGGGGCCCACGATCCTCATTTCTAAGTAAAATAACCTCAGGGCATTTTGGTCATTTTACACGTCAGAAAATTGGGGTTTGCAATACTTGCACGAATTGCTCCTAACTTCTCTTCTAACGTTATATTCCTTTATTAAGGATTGTTTGGTCTCAAATTTTATATAATATTTACCTACGGTAATTCGGTAATTCCTAATGATAGTAAAAATTACAGTAAAAATTGGGCGTTACAATTACATATCCCAATAATCGATTACTGAATCCCTTTTCGAAAACTAAACTTTGACACATTTTCAAGTATCCTTCCTTTCCAAAAACACTTTATTACACCTTTCTAAAAACTCTTTGAAATCATTATCATATTTCCACAATTAAAACCAACATTGTAACATAACTAAGAAATAAATCCCAACACTCATAAAAACAAACATAAAGGAAACTACTTAATATTCTTTATTTTATTGCTCAATAGGCTTCAATCACGTGGATTCTAAACGGCCGACCAACTTTAAGGTTGGCAAGGGTAAGCTTAGAGCTTTTTGAAAACATGTGATTAAGTTCTTCAAACAACTTTTAGTGATCTACTTAACATTTATATCAAACTTTTTATAACAAAAGGAAATGGAAACCGAAACCATTAAGGGGAAAAGGAAACAAGAAACGAAAACTTTGAACAAGGAAAGGAAAGGAAACTGAAATCATTTATGGTCCAAGACCAAGTTTTCAAGCTTTAGAGATTTCATTGTGATGAACTCAAAGTCATCATCTAGAACTCTCATCATCAAGCTATCATGAAACATCATCAATGGCCTTGAAGGCCGAACATATAAGGAAAAGAAAGAACTTGAAAGAAAACTCCCTACCTAGTGGTGAAGAGGAAAGCTTGGTTCTTGAAGCAAGTTGAGAGAACAACTTCCTTGATGCTTGATGATTTTCGGCCAAGGCAAGGAGGCAAAGAAGATGAGGTGTTTTCCTTGTGAGCTGAAGAGATGAAGAAAAGGAAAGGAACTCTTGAGTCTTGAGAGAAAGAAAGAACTCAAGATTACTCTTTGAAGCTAATCTTGGCAAATGAACAAAATATAACCAAGCTCATCCAAGCATGGTATTTATAGAGGGAATGAGACCTTGTGGCTGATTTGGGGAGGAAGGCTTGGCCTCATATTCCATGAGGTGAGAGAATTTGCTTTATGGAGGCATGGTGAGGTATGGTGGAAGGTATGGGCAAGGCATGGGCAAAGCATGGGCATTTTTGTGTGTAAAAATAAATCAATATGTGAGGAATGGGAGGGAATTCGGTCAATTATGCAGCCAAGGGGGAGGAAAATCTCTCATTTAATTGTGGTTTAATGATGTGTTTAGGTGTGTCTTTGATTAGGCTTTTGATTAGGCATTTGTAAGCAAGTGTTTAGGTGATAAAATGACTAATTAAGGTGGTTCAAGACTTGATTAAGAAGTGGTCATACTAAATTAGAGAATTAAAACCATATTTTAGTCAAATCAAATCATAGACACAATTCCATGATTTAAGGAATTGAGAAGAAAATACTATTCATGAAAATGTGACATAATGTCTTAAATTCAAGAATAGGATTTTGAGTTCTCTAAGCAATCTTAGGTTCTAATCAACCTTGATTAATTATTTTGACTCTAGATTAGTAATTAGAATTTACTAATATTTAATTAGAGCCTAATATTGCTTAGGTTTCGCTCATCGTTCTATTCGGCCAAAATGCACTTGGCTAGGGGTACAACGGTAATTTTTCACTAAAACTGCCGGGCCACCCGGGCTTATCCGACATAAAACATTACTTAAAAACATCATTTAAAACCTTTTGGTGAAGTCGGGGTTAAATGGACACGTGAAAAAGGGTTTAACGCCACAAGGGCATTTTGGTAATCTCGCGCGTAGAACTCAAAAATGAGATTCTTCTGCTCTATTACCACACATAACATACACAATCCCCTATTATCACAAAAACATCCCTCGAGGATGGCCGGAATCCTCATTTTCCGGGTAAAATGACCTCGGCATTTCGGTCATTTGTACACGTGAAAATCAGCGGTCACAAAAGTTGTTCCAAGTCAAGCACGCTTAACCATGGAGTTCTTTAGTGATAGGCTACTTAAAAGAATATGCATCTTGTTGGCATAGGTAGTACCAATCAATTCATATAAGTTATCCCCAATTTATAGTCCCGCACTTATATAGCCTCAAGATCCACTCTTCTGGTGTGTAATCAGTTCATTCATGTATCCTCACTTCGAGGCCTTACAGGAGTCGCTCCTTGTCCGTGCTCTTCATCGCGATCACTCTCTGCCTCGTCACGGGCATTAGGGGAGCGGCCCTGTTCATGTACCATTTGGTATCTTTGTCAACATGCATTCTACACACCTGCAAGACTTAGGTACCCAAACTTTCTTGGGATCTCTTGGGTTAGTTTTCTTTAGGGAGGGTTATTAACATGTTTTATAGATTTCTTTCTCATAAAACATTTATCAAATGGATGTCCCTTATTGTCGTAGAAAGTACAAGATACTCAGTTCTTTACTTTCTTTGATGAGATTATTTTTTGTTTCTTATCCTTCTCACTCTCATATCCCAACCCTATCTTCTAAAAGTATGGCTTTTGACTACCAAGTATCAGCTCAAGATTCTTTGAGCCATTAACCATATTTTCCATATCAGATTTGAGAAGTTTTGAAACCCTTTTGAGTTTAGAAATTACTTTCTGAGTTTTATGATTTTTATTAGTGACTTCAACTTCTAAGGTTTTGAGCTTAACATTTAAAAACTTGTTTTCTCATTTAATCTCTTCCTTCTCAAGCCTTAGATTCTCAATATTTGTTTTGGCCTTTTCAAGTTCTAGAACAACTTTTTGATGATTCTTTTTGAGGTTGAGGTAGTGAAAGGATAAGGTCTAGAGTTTTTAAGCAATTCATCATATAGTGCAAGTAATTTATCATAAGAAAGGTAGGTTCAGAAGATGTCTTTACCTTAGGTTCTCCTTCTAAAGTGTAACTAGCCATGAAACATAAGTTTGCTATATCTTCAAGCTTATCCTGGCTTTATGAACTTTCTTTCTCCTCATCTAAATCACTCCAGGTGGCTAGCATTCCCTTATTCTTTGAGGAGAACTTTCTGTGGATGATTGAGCTTGGGACAATCAGTTCTTGAAGTGTCTTCTCTTTACAGTTATAACAGGTTATGTTGTTCAACTTTCCCTTGCCTTTCCTGTCCTTTCATATCTTTTTTTTTTGTTATGCCAAGCTTTAGAGATCTTTCTCACAAGCATGGAGATCTCATTTCTATCTTCTTCTTCAACTCATCTTCTGATTCTTCTTCTTCATCTAGGTTTTAGTAACTTTTATTGCTTTACCTTTGGGTTGCTTCTTGTGTGAGGACTTTAGAGCCATGGACTTGCTCTTCTTTATAGATTCCCGTGAACTTCAGAAAGCACTACCTCATGGGTTTTGAAAGACCTAATCAGTGTATCTAGCCTAAGAGTTTGTAAGTCCTTAGCATTAGTAACGCAGTGACCATGGGAAGCCATTTAGCATGAAGACTTCTCAAGATCTTACTTACCATCTTAGAGTTTGAGTACCTTTTACCCAAACCTTTGAGTTAGTTTACAATGTGCATGAACCTATTAGTCATATCATCAATACTCTCTTACTCGATCATTTTAAACATTTTGTATTGATGGACCAACATCCTGATCTTTGTCCCAGATTTCTAACTATGTCATAAGCAATAATTTTATCATATTCAGCTTTGTTTAGTGCACATGTAAGTAGGTATTTGGCCTTTGAGTTCAACTGAACTCTTGCTTTATCTTGCTATGTCCACCTACTCAAGGGACTTCTCTGGAGGTGGAAGGTGCATTTTTAGTTCAGGAACTTCTTCCATTGGAACATAGTCACCTTCTTCAATGATTTCCCACAAGTCAAGACTTGTGTATTTATAAACAACTTCATTCTGTTCTCTCAGGAGGCATAATCTCCACTATCAAAGAATGATGGTCTATTTATGGAGTGTCCTTCTATAATATGGATATTTTGTATCATTTGTCCATAGGATCTTTAACCTCTATAGTCATTAAATTGCTCAACCCCTTAGAGGCCTAAGCTCTGATGCCAAATGTAGGTTGAAAAGTGTACGAGAAGGGAGTTGAATTGTGCTTTGGCTTTTCTTTGCTTTTAGTTTCTGAAAAACTTGAACAAATACTGTCAAGTGTGAACTTGAAGTACAGCGAAAACAACGTTAGTATATGTCAAAAAGTGACTTTCTAAACTAAAACAAAGATATAAAAATTAGTTTAAGTTTTTCAAAAAAACAAATATAATAAGCACAAAATAGAATATAAAGGAGATTTAGGAAAGAGAAAATACTACAAGAGTTTTTATACTTCAGCCAACCCTGTCTATATAAGTTCTCAACCTTGAGTTCCATTATTCAATCCTTTCTCAACCTTGAGAAAGTCATATAGTCTTTCAATAGCCTTCTCAAGCTATCTCACATAACCAGGAGCCTCCTCTCACTTCCAAGTAGTCTTTGACTAACCTCTTCAAACTACCTCACAACAATCACTACCTGGATTGGGGTACAAAGAATATGTTTGGGTTAGTTCACTCACACTGTCAAATACTCAAGTTTTCTCAGGATAAAAATAGTGTATGAGCTAAAAACTTGAATGACTTTTTTCTAATAGTTCTTCCTTGGAAGAAGATGTTATCTGATGAGAACTTAAAAAGAAGATTTTTATAGAAGAATGAAACTAATTACAAACTATAATAACTTTATAGAAGAATATGAGAGTCTCTTGTTCTTGAAAACCTTTTTCAAAATGATTCAACTAAAAGTTTTAAGTTGTAAGCACATGACCTTCTTTTATACTTGATTTTTCATTTATGACCATTGCCCCTGATCTATTTGCTAGCAACATGTGTTGATCATTTTTTTGTGTATTAGAAATGTAGTCTAGAACAGTAGCTTAGTGTGTAGAGTTACTTTTGTAGTTCAGAAGCCATTGTCTAATAGAGGTTT
>JAMLFY010001052.1:0-18002 GCA_030441495.1 Dalbergia oliveri
TATGTAACACCCTAAAATTTAATTAAAAATTAATTTGAGCTTTATTAATCGTAATTTCAAAAATATAATAGTTTAGCAATGATGAGGCGGCCAACGGACCTGTCAAAAAAAAATTTCGGGCCGGTGAATAGTAACCTTGTGCTCCACACGCCAACGGACGGGTTAAAACCCTAGATTCGGGCCCAGAAAAGTCCTGAAATTAGGGAAACATGGGAATGAGGTTAGGAATATCTGGAAATGATAATTTTATACTTAAAATTAATTTTCGGGTAATATCGGTTTAATCGGTACGGTGTTTCCGTTCGGCGAGATTTCGGTGTGCAAGTTCTTACACCGAATGAAACTTGAGCAAGTCCACCTAAGGAGGACAAGTGTGGCTTGAGATGTGCCTCACAATTACACCTTTATGACTAACCAATAGGAATTGCACAAAATTACAATAATTATCTTCAAAGAAAACATTTTTGGACTTGAAAATTCTATGTATTTTGCCCTAAACTCAAAATATCAACATCTTATCATTTCCCTTCATCACAATTTCGGCCAAACCTCTCTAAGAACCATTCCTCCATTGTTCTTCCTCTCAAACTCCATTAACAAGTCACTAAAACCACAAACTCTCTTCACTAAACTTATTCTATTCATCATAACCTACAAATCTAACCAATTATAATTTGAATCCATCACTTTTTCCAACTTTGAGGGCACACAATTAGAGGTTAAAGGAAGGGTTTGATGTTGGTGAGGAAGCTTTGAAGTGAAGCAAAAGCATTCTAGAGCATCCTTTGGAGCATAGAGCTCAAGAGCTCTCAAAGTAGGGTTTTCTATGGTCATTTCTCTTGAAATTTTTACTGATCTATTGCTTGGTTTTATTCTGAAATTTTCATTTTATTTGGTTGATGTTATATTGTTATTGATGTGTGAATTTTGGTGATGGGCTTGGATGATGTTAAAAATGAGTTTCCACCAAAAGAAATTTGAACTAGGCTGCTGGATTTCAAGTTGTCCTGAAGTAGAATTGATACCCGAATTTTATGACATATTTGTGGGTGGGTTCATGACCTACAAAAATTATATGTTGTAGTTGACATCTTAAACTAACTATATGAATTTTCTTGGGAGTTAGTTTTAATGTTTGATGCATCATAAAAATCAGAAACCGAATTGAGGCAGATGCTGTCCTGATTATTGAAACAGAAGCAATAAAGTTGTCTGATTTTATTAACATAACAAATGATTGAACTAGCCCTTGAAATTTTTACACAAAGTTACTAACATATTGAAATATCACTGTGAATTTTATTATGCATTGGTTCAATCATTTGCTAGGGTGAAAAATTATGAGGACTCTAGTCTAAGCTGTGAATTGGTGGTCCCTGACCATGAATTTGTACAATTTATGGAAGGAGTTAGAGAGCTTTTTTTATTGAAATTTTTATGGAACCTTGTGGACACATTGAAGTGTCTTGGGTAATTTCTTGTGGACACATTGAAGTGTCTTGGGTAATTTTTATAGCCTCTGAATTGATTGTTTGAGGGGCAACATAATTCGTGTTACAATGGTGTAAAATCTCCATTATGCTGGAAATGCAACAATGCTTTGAATTGATGAAGTAATGGAATTTTTGGTTCTAGAATGACATGAGTACTTGATGTTACCTTTTTGGCTGTATGTCTTGTGACATATGAATGCATACTAGATAATTTAAAAGGTTGATTTATAAGACACAAATGAAAATTTCGTTGTGAATGGATGCATGTATGTGTTTTATGCATGCAGTGAATGATCTACTGAATTAAATTCTATGATCCCAAGAAACTTGAGATCCTCTGACTTGTTAAGGGCAAATAATGAAACATGAGATCCTCTTTGACTTGTCAAGGGCAATAAATGACACACGAGATCCTTTTGACTTGTCAAAGGCAAATGGAGTGGATTGAGATCCTTTTTGGCTTATCGAAGGCAAATAGAGAGGGATGTGATACTTTTGATTCATCAAGGAAAATCAAAGATGAATTTCATTACATTGGGCATATACATATTTGTGTATATTGGTTCTTCTTGGTTGCCATAACTTACTATGAGTATGAGCTGCGGTAGAGGTGTATTAAGTGATTGGTTTTTCTTAAAAGTAACCCACTTCGAAAAGATAGATTTTGAACTTTAAAAATGAATAGTCATTATGTAATGCATGATCACCTTTTGTTAAATAAATCGAAGTGGCTGGGCGGTAACGATGACATGAACTTCAGTATATGTTTTGGGGGACGCCCTCCTGAGAATGTTAGAATTCTCACCCCTATGTATTTGTTTTTAGATGTCGTCCCAGGTTGATCTAGAAGACGGTGAGGCTGCTAAGAGAAGATCAAGTGGATTTTGCGTAGTTTAGTAGCAGAACTTGTGTTTTTGTACTTAAGTGTATGTATATGTCTGTAAAACATAAGAGATAACAGATGTACTATAAAGCTTTTAGAAGAGCTTCCTTTTGTACTTGATTTGTATTAAATAAATAAGTTGTTTCTGGCTATATATCTGATAGAACCACGAGTTAGTTAACACGCAATTCGAATCACCCTTATTATAGATAATTAAGAAAGGTCCGCAGAATATAAGTAACAACTCTTGAGTATGATACCATGACTTAAGGATGGGGTTGTACTTGGGAGGATGTTACACATATGTCCACAAGGCTTCATAAAAATTTTGGGTAAAGAAGTTCTATAACTATGTTAATAAAATTCAACAATTTTAGTGGTAGAGAACCTCTCATCTGGTTAGAAACTAAATTCTCACAATTTTTTACCCTAGAAAATGATTGAATAAGTTCAAAAGAAAAATCATGGGTATACTTTTAGATGTTGCAATATCCTGTAAAATTTCAAAGGATAATTCAATCACTTGCTATGTTAATAAAATTATACAATTCAAGCTTCAGCTTCATAATCCAGCACAGGAAACCACTTTGGTTCTTAATTTTTTAGCATTAGGAGTCACAATCAGAGCTCAAGAAAATTTGTGGAACTAGCCTAGGATGTTGGCTTCAACATATGTTTTTTCTAGCTCATGAAAATACCCACAAATATACCAGAAAATTTGAGTTCAATGGCTTGCCTATGTAAAAATCGAAAATCCAGCAGCATAGACCAAATTTCCTTTTGACAAAAATTATTTTTAACTTCATCCAAACACTCCACCAAAATTCATCCATCAATATCAACATAATATCAACCAATATAACAAGAAATTTTTGACGTAGCTCAATCAGATCACACTAAATTTGAAAAAGAAAAGGAAAGAAAACCCTACTCTTGGAAACTAGTGGATCCTTGGCTCCAAGATTGATCTCTTCCACTTCAAAGCTCCAAAATCAACCTCAAATCCTTCCTAAATCAGTGAGGAAGTAAGGTATCAAGGTGAGGTTTGATAGATATTTAAAATTTTAATCGGTTAGATTTGTAGGTATTGAAGTATAGAACAAGTTTTGAAAAGAGCTCTTGAGATTTTATCAAGTTTTGGCTAGGATTTAGGAAGCTTGAAGCTTGGCTATGGTGATTTGAGAGAAAAGCTATGGAGGCTGAAATGGGAGGAGGCTTGGCTGAGAATTTCATTCATGGAGTGATAAGGTTGGTTGACTTATTTCTATGTTGATATAAATGTAATCTTTATATGAATAAAGTATAGTTTCTTTCTAATGATAAAAAGAAATGAATGACTAGGATTTAATCTTTTAATTCAAGATTAAATCTTAGCCTTACACTTGGTTCTCAGAGATAATCATTACCCTTTTATAAAGATTAAACTATCTTTCGTGTTAGAAATCGCACATCGAAATTTTACCAAACGGTAAACACCGTACCCGATTAAACCAATATTACCTGAAATTTAATTCTAAGTATAAAATTATCATTCCCACCTATTTATAATATTATTCCCATGTTTTCCTAATTTCAAGCACCTAGGGGCCAAAATATATGGTTTAGCTTGGAGGCTGTAGGGCCCACAAAGTTACTATTCATCCCGCACAAAATTTTTTTTTCTTTTTTTGGTCCGTTGGGCCATTCTTGTCATTGCTAAACTGTTAGATTTTTAAAATTATGACTACTAAAGTTTAAATGATTTTTTAAATAAATTTTAAGAATGTTACATATGTCTTGAAATTTTTCTAAGCTTAGATGAACTTAAAGAATAATATGAACAAGACCTTATGTTTTAAATCTAACTCATGAACAAATTATTTTAGCTACTGACCTCACCCATATTTGTGTGATTTTAATGAGATTAATTGGTTTCTAAAAGAGTTTTAAGTTCCTAATTTGTTCCAAGAGAAAACTAGCAACTTATATGCATTTAAATCATGAAATTATGTGATTATGCGAGCTATCTATTGAGTTCCCGCTTAATTTGTTTGGCCACTGTATTAATTATGTTTTATGGTGTTAAAATCTGTAAAATTATATTGAATGAAGCAAGGAACGATTTAGGGAAGTTAGGAAAGAACAAGTAACTAGAAATGACTAAATATGAGAATTCTAGAACACTTAGACACAAGAAATAGAATTACTCTTCAGCATAATTGAACTTAAGGAAAATGGTTTATAATTAGTGGATATGTGTAGGAATCCCTCATAATTGGTTTCGAAATTGAATATAAGACCTTAGGCGAAGACGAAACTTAGAAAGTGTCAAAGACGTAGATTTAGAACCCAATAATTGAATACTAATCATGATGATTAATCTATACAATGCTGTTTGGAAAAGTTAATGGGCATAAATATTAGAGAATTACAAGTAATGATCCTTTAGGTGCATAAAAGATATATTATGAGCATTAGGTAATTTAAATATAAATAAGACTTGTAAAGGTCAAGGCATAAGACATTGCAAGGTAGGAGACATAATGTAGTAAGTGACCGAGTGACGGTTTGTTTATGTTATCCTGAAGTACTAATGTTATGTGCATAAGATGGTGTGAAGTTATGGCGTAATTGATTTGATAATACGGCATGCTATAACTTAGGTGCATATGAATATAAGATGATAATGAAATGAATGAATATGTCTATATGGATTTTAAAGATTTGATTGATTGAGATATTGAATGAGATGGTGTGAATTGAATGAGTTATATGGCATGACACAAATTTGAGGAAATTAGTATACAACCATTGTGATGTTGAATTTTCATCAAATTTGAGGGACTTAAAAGGACTTTTGAAAGAAGGATTTTATATGTGACATGTACAATACGCATTTCTACTTGAGTGAGAAGTAAATCCGTGAGGGATATCGACACCAAGCCATACCAAAGCGGACAAAGTCATTGGTCTTAACCAGACAATGCATTTCATAGACCAAGACGTACTTCTCCTGCTACGGTAGAACGTAAAACCGTGAGGGTATCGACATTAGTCTGTCAAATAGGACAAAGTCCTGGCTTAACCAATTAATGTATTTTGGAGAAAGTCCCATGATGGGTGATCCTTAGGCCCCTGCGTACTCTGAGTCGGGATTATTGTGATTAAATTATGCTTATCAAGAGGATAAGAAGAACTAGTGACGACTAGTTGAGGTATAAGCTCATAGCCTAGTTTTAGGGGTGCGGTTACTATTTTTGATACCTTGATATCACAAGTTTGAGAAACAAGAAAAGATGGAAGTATCTTGCTTATGAAAGAGAAAGGTTTTATGAAAGTATATGCCACTTATATGATGATGAAATATTGATGACATGTTTTATTGGTTTGCTTGCATAAAGTATTGCCATGCATTCATGTTTTGCCATGCTCCATACATGCATTAATATTCATCATAAAAGACACGGACCTTGGATAAATGCTTTTATAAAACCTCATAATAAATCCTTGCATGTTACACCTTTTCATAATAAACCCAAGGTTCCTGGGACGTTAATGATGACACTAGGATAAGGATTCCTTATCGAGATTCTTTAGCAAGATTCTCACCTCTCTTTCTTCTTTTTCCGTTATGTAACACCCTAATTTTCTAACCTAATCTTCTTTAGAAATTAATTGAGATTTTGTTAATAAGAATATTAAGTTTCTAACAGGCATAGGAATGATGAGAACAACTTTAGGTTCGAACCAAAAAACAAAAGTGCATAGTTTTTTGCGGCTCACAGCCTGCCAAACCCAGAACCCTAGATAAGACCCAAGGTGCCTGAAATTAGGAAAACATGGGAATAAGGTTAGGAACAGTGGGAATGAAAAATTTATATTAGACATAATTTTCGAATAATGTTTGATTACTCGTATACGGTGTGCTGGTTTGATAAAATTTCCGTGTAATTTCTAACACGAAAACTAATTTAATCTCTACAAAATAAATGATCTTATCTCTTTAAATCAAATGAATGCTAAGATTCAATCTTAATTCCAAGATTGAATCATAACCATCCATTTTACTTTTTAGTTTAGGATTTATCTAGTTATATTATATAATATTAAGTCATTATTACTAGATATATATGAACTCATTTCTTCTTCAAAAAGCCAAGACAAGTTTGGCCATTCCGCGCTACATTACCTCCATTTCCAAGAGTTTTATCTTGCTTTCAAAGCCATTATATGTAACACCCTCCTAACTACTCTATTTACTTCGAGCATTAGCATCGTAATTAGAGAGTATTACTCCCATTATATATAGGCTAGTCGAGATATAGATAATTAACATACAATAAATAAAAACATAAGGTAGAGCAACCACCAAAGTTCCACTATATACATATATTTTGTCACAACTATCTTTACATATGGGCAACCAATAGTAGTTAGTGCACCTACAATGCTACATAGGGACTTTTCAAAAGACCTATCGATAACATAAAGCCTAGCTTACTCATATTAAGACCCAAAAATCATATACACATAAAAATGGATCTTATAACTTCAAATACAATCATTCTGTAGGCTGGCACGTTTATACTACACTACAACTACATACAAGACAAAAGTCCCTATAGGTCTAGCATCCTGTGCAAACTGCGCCATTTGGATGATGGCCTCACCCACCTCGGGCGTGGTGTAACGCCCAATTTTTATTAATTTTTACTATCATTAGGAATTACCGAATTACCGTAGGTAAATATTATATAAAATTTGAGACCAAACAATCCTTAATAAAGGAATATAACGTTAGAAGAGAAGTTAGGAGCAATTCGTGCAAGTATTGCAAACCCCAATTTCTGTACGTGTAAAATGACCAAAATGCCCCTGAGGTTATTTTACTCAGAAAATGAGGATCGTGGGCCCCACCCATCCTCAAGGGGATGTTTTGATGTTAATAAGGGATTGTTTGTGTTATGTGTGTTAATAGAGGAGAAGAATCCTAATTTTGAGCTTCGAACGCGAAATGACCAAAACGCCCTTACCCTTTTAACTCCGATTTGCGTGCCGACTAAGCCCGAACCTCACTAAAATGTGTTAAAAGGTGTTTTTAAGCCATGATTAACCATTGGTTAAGCTCGGGTGGTCTCGGGCAATTTTTAAGTAAAATGACCGTTTTGCCCCTGTCTTTGCAGTTTTACAAATTTTGAGATTTTTGATTCGTCTAACGAAACCTAAGCAATATTAGGCTCAAATTAAAGCTTATTAAATTCTAATTACTAATCTAGAGTCAAAATTATTTATTTAGATTGATTAGAACCTAAAATTGCTTAAAACACCCAAATTGCTTAGTAATTCACTTAAACCCTTAACCGTAAATTCTCTAAATTGCATGAATACCTTGCCTACACCTAAAAAATACATGGAACACACAAAATCCTCTTCCACAAGGCTGTAATGCACGAAATTATTGAGTAATAAGTCAGAAAATTATTACACAAAAATCCAAAGAATGAAAACAAAGAATCATGAAAACATGGAAACATGATTCCATGTTTTAAGCCACCAAACAAAATGATTTTTCTTCCTTATTTTTTTCTCTAATTTTTGGTCAGATTTCTTTCCTTCCTTTGTCCATTTATGAGCTGCAAAATCTCTATAAATAGGCATGCTTGAAGATAGTTTAGATGCTTAGTTCATAACTTACACAAATTCTAGTTTTAGGAGCACCAAAAGCTCTCATTTCCTCCTCCTCTTGGCTGAATTCTTTCTTCAAGTTTTCAAGAATATTTTCTTTCATTTCACTCAAGGAAACCAAGTTCTCTTCCTTTCCTTCAAATCAGATTAGGTAGGGAGTTGTTTTTAAGTTTATTTCTATGCTTTGCTAAGTGTTGTTCTTGGTTCAAAATGATGATTTCATGGATTTTCTCTAGTTTTTCCATTTGGTTTTCTTCTTCCTTTTCTTTGAACAATTCAGCCATATGGCCTAGGTGGGACTAAGATGATGGCTTGATGATGAGGACCTTGAGGGTGGGTTGTGAATCCATCACAAGTTAGGCCTCTAAAGCTTGAAAGTTCCACTTGATGCAAAACTTTAAAGAATAATATTTTTATGATGTTTTTATGATCTTGAGTTTAGAACTTGAAAGATGTATTTTTCACTTTGTCTTGCTAAGATATATTGGGTTGAATTTATATTTCTCTAAAGTCTTGGAGGAGCTCTAGTAAAGAAATAAAATGAACTTGCATCCATGTTTAAGTTTATGCCTTGCATAACCATGTTTACTTTCTATGTCATCACTAAATTCTCAAGAATGAATAAATGAACTTGCATATTCATGTTTAAATTTCCAAGCTTGCATTTCATGTTTAAATTTCAAGTTGTCACTTAATCTCTAAAGATAATAAAGAAGTTGCATCTCATGTTTATTTTATGCTCTCACTTTATTTTATAATGGCTAAAAGAGTCAATGCATGGCATGTTTATTTTATGTCATCACCTAAAAATCCTAGAGCTCAAAGACTTGCTTATGAATCATAAGCGAAGAAATAAGATAATTGGAGTTAAAGAATTTATTCTTTAAGAAGTCTTGAGAATTGGAGCTTAAAAAAAATGTAATTCTCATCTCCTCACCGGTCCTATGCGGACTCCGCCGCTAGGTTGCTTAAGATTCTCTTCTCCCTCTCCTGGTCCTATGCGGATTACGCGCTCCAGTTTCTTGCATCATGTTTATATTACAAGTTCTTGCATCATGTTTAATTTTCAAGTTATCACCTTAAATCTTAAAGATAAAGAAATGGAATTGCATATCATGTTTATAATTCCAAGCTATCACCTTATAAAGATAAGATTAAAATAAGGTTGCATAGCATGGTAATAATTCAAAGATGTCACCTAAATCTCTAAAGCTCAAGACTTGCTCCTTTTATCTTAAGTGAAAGATTTAATTATGAACATTCTTTCAAGTTATAAATCGGTCCCATGGTTAATTTAGGCCTAAAGTCCTATGACTTCTTTCAAGTTTAACAAAAGGAATTAGTTCTAAAGAGTTTTAAAACTTTGTAAAAATTTTATGGGAAGCTAGTAATTTATGTGTACTTAAAATGTGATTTGATGCTTATTAAGAATTTGGTGTCATTGATTGATTCCCTGGTTTGTATGTTATAGTTGTTGTTGCAAACAATGAAAACTTATGCATGAAATAAAGACATATTCTGGAAAAAATGTATTACTAAGAGTGCAATTTGGAAAGATTCTGGCTAAGGAAAGATTTGGTATTTAAGCGTGTCCATTGTGACCCACCTCTCTTTCCTGGGAATCTCCAGATGCATGATTACAGTTGGTATATATTATTTCGGCATAAGACTATAAATGAGAAAATGTTATGATGATTATGAATGAAGAATTGTATTATGATATAACATGCAAAGACTTAAAGGTGACTCAAAATATATGAGAAAATGATCCTTTGGACCCATCAAACTATAGGCGGTGAAAAGGTGATTCTTGCCCCCTAGTCTGTTCTCTCAAAAGGGTAGAGACGGAATTTTACTTATCAAAAGGGATAAGTATGCTGGTGACGACTAGCAAGGTATGAGCTCATAACCTAGATTACTCCCAAAAGGGTGAAGTATAGGGTGGCCCAGGAAAATGATGATGAAAGTAACTTTAAGTCACCTAAGAAACTAAGTAAATGCATTATGTGAATATGATGTTCTGCTATGCATAGTATTTATGAGATGATGATGAGAAATATGATATTCTGCTATGCATAGTATTATGAAATGATGATGAGGAATATGATGTGATTTTATGCATAACTATGTTATTATATATGAAAGGAAAAGTTCATTATAAACATGACATGCTAAGTTTATGATGCATTATAAGACGCATGATTAAAACGACGAACCTCGGTAAAGTATATTTTCGAACTTAATAAATCAATCTTAGCATGCTCACTATTTCATAATAACCCGAGGTTCCTGGGGACGATGATGATGACACAATGCATCATGAGGTGAGTACCCTACTGAGATTCTTTTTATAAGTTTCTCACTCCCTCTATTTTTCTTTCCATCTCGTCTTCAGAAACGAAGGAAGCGTTCGTGAATCACATTGAGGCTATTCGGGTAGTGAACTTGAATCCTGCTAGTTTCACTCGTATATTTCAGATATCTATCCCTATCCCGAGTGTTATTACTAGGTGCCATTAATGGATGTCCTTCCATCCATATATTATTTATGTTTTATTAATTGCCTACACTTAGTCTTATGTTGGTAGGCAAAATATCTATATGATATGTAATTATGGATGCTGTATGATGGAGCCAATATATTATGATGTGATGTTTGTAAATTCCTATGTGTCTTTTAAATTTTGCTAAATCATTCACGTTAAGCGCTCACGTTTTCAATTATGTTTAAAAAAAAAAATGGCTCGTAATTTCACTAAGTATTTTCAAAGCATGATTAAGGAACTGAAGCAAAGAGTAAAGTCTAGTAATTAATCAGACCGCCTAGGTGTATTGGGTTAATTATTAGGGTGTTACATTGGACCTCAAATGGGTCTAAATCTAAGGAGGAGGATGAAGAAGGTCCATCTCAGGAGGGGCATAGGTGGTGCGGAGGAGGTATGAACACAGCTGGTGTGCCATGTGAAAGGGCACACCATCAAAAGGGAAACCTGGGTCGAACTCTCCAGTGAAAACGGAGCTACTAAAAGAACGAGTAAAGAAAATATACGCTCAGAAGGGAATACGCTACTACATACAGTGAATCCAACTTCTGCATCATAATGCCACCTCCACTCCGGAAATCAAGAAAGAAGATACGGTCGGCATCTGTGGGATCTAAGCACAATACAACATACATGCACATAGGGATGAGAATATTATAAAATTCTAGTAGGAAATCCCGTTAGCATAGACAGGCCTAATTAATGAGGTTATTCATAAAAGTAATATTATATTAGGTCCCATGCAAAAATGCTGATAGAATTAGCAATAATAATCGTACATATTATCTTATAAATAACCAACTTAATTTCATATCGTTACCTCTCTTCTTTCATATAGGGAAGGCTTGATTTCACATTGAGCAACATCTGCAGTGACAATTTTATAAAGGACAATAGGCCTAGGACATGAGCTCATTCCTATTATAATTCATCGGACTTCATTTTTTCTATTTGAATCACACACAATTCTATTCCTAGCTGATATGTCTACCGACTCATACAATTCTTAGGGAAGTCCTTATTTTTGCCTTCCCTCTTTAACTCATATAAGCCTTGTTTCTTTTTCCCTATATGTGAAAACATGCCAGTTAGGAGTTATAGATTCTCTTTTGTCATGCCACCGTATCATGTATTTCTCTTTTTACTAGGCATGGCATACATCACTCATAGGTATTCAATCACATTAGGGTCTCATTTATATCTCATAAACAACTCTTTAAAGTAACTACATGCATGAATATAATTTACACTTGGACTAAGTGTCATTTTATCATCATTTTAGTGCAAGTTCTACCATTTCAGCACTTGGGCTAATTCACTATGCTAGCAGTAGCATTTTATTTTATAACAAATGGCCAATTTATATAACACAAAAATTCTCCTGACACTCCAACATCTTAGTGGTCAGGGACCACAAATTCACATACAGACCCGAATTCTTAGAATTTTTAACCCTAGCAAATGATTGAATTAGTGCACAATAAAATTCACAGTGATACCTCAATATGTTATTAACTTCAAGTAAAAATTTCAAGGATCCATTCAATCATTTGCTATGATAATAAAATCTGACAACTTTATTGCTTTAGTTTCAACAACCTAGGCAGCACCAAGTCACAATTCGGTTCTTGATTTTTTTGAGGTAGTAAACTCTAAAGTTAACACCCAATAAAATTCATGTAGTTATTTTAAGGTGTATCTTTAACATATAATTTTTATAGCTAATGAAAACACCCACAAATGTATTAGAAAATTCGTGCATAATTTATGCTTGCAGGACAGCCTAAACTCCGCGCCTAGTCCAGATTTCCTTTAGTGAAAACCCCTTTTTCACATCATCCAAACCCACCACCAAAATTCACACATCAATAACAATATATTATCAACCAAATACCATCAAAATTTCGAAATAAAACCAGGCAAAACATATTAGCAAAATTTTCAAGAGAAAGAACTATAGAAAACCCTACACTTGAAGGCTAGTCTATCTTTGTCTCTAGTTTGCTTCAAGATGAGAGTCCTCCACTCTAAGACTCCCAAAACACCTTCAAACCCTCCTTTGACCAATGATGGATGAGGTGAATATGATGAGGTTTGGAAATTTTAATCGGTTGTATTGGTAGAGATTGAAGTGTAGATCAATTTTAGTGAAGGAAGGTTTAGGTTTTGATGGCTCTAAGCTAGGGCTTTTGGAATTTGAAATCCAACTCAAGCTCTTGGCTATGGAGGAACCAGCTGCTTCTCCTTTCTTCTGAAGTGACCAAATGGTGTGGCTTCTTGGAGAAGCTTTGGGTCATGTATATCTTATAAGAAATGATGTCATAATGTTATGTAATAGTCTAGGATAGTTCTAATCTTTAAAGATAAAAAGGATGGCTATGATTCAATTTTAAAATTTAAAATTGAATCTTAGCCATTCATGTGATGTAAAAAGATAAGGTTAATCATTTTGTAAAGGTTAAATTAGCTTTCGGTGTTAGAAATCGCACACGAAATTTCACCGCAGGTGGAACACTGTACCCTGGTAATCCAATATTACCCGAAAGTAATCTAAGCATGAAATTTTCATTTCTAAGTATTTCTAACCTCATTCTCATATTTTCAACATTTCGGCACCTTGGTCCCTGAATTAGGGTTTAGGCTTTGGCTGGCCTTAGGCCCGCAAACACTATTCATGTTTTTTTTTTAATTAGAATCCTTGAATCACTCTCATCATTTCTACGTTATTGGATTTTTAAAATTCCAACTAATAGAGCTTAATTTAATTTAATTTATTTATTTTATATATATATATATATATATATATATATATATATATATATATATATATATATATCTTGGATGTTACATTATACACTAGCTTAGAGTTATCACAACCAAAATCTTCCTTTACTAAAATTGTTCTACACTTCAATACCTACAAATTAACCGAATTAAAATGCCAAACCTCCATCAATTCTTACTTTGATCTCTGACTTCCTTACTGCCTAGAGAGATTTGGTGTATGATTGGGAGTCCTTAAAGTGAAGAGAAATCAAGGAGGGCATCCTTTAGAGCATAGAGCTCAAAGAGCTCTCAAAGTAGGGTTTTTCTTTGCCTTTTCTTGTCCAATTTATTTGATGTGTGTTAAGTGAGCTAAGTCTGAAATTTCTCTTTATATTGGTTGATATTAGGTTGATATTAGGATGATATTGATGTATTAATTTTGGTAGTGTGTGTGGATGATGATAGTCACTTTTATCAAAAAGATGTTGAGTGATACTTGCTGGATTTTCGGTCTTTGGAGGCAGTGTATGGTCATGATTTTTCTGGGCATGTTGTAGTCATTTTCATGAGCTGAAAAATTTATATGTTCAAGTTAACATCTGAACTAGTCCCATGAATTTTCTTGGGTTCTAATTTTGAGCAAAATTTTTTAAAAAATCAGTAACCAAAATTATATAAATGCTGCATAAATTCTTGAAGCAATAAAGTTATCTATTTTATTACCATAGAAAATGATGGATTTAATCTTTGAAATTTTTATAGGAAGTGGATAACACATGGAAAAATTTTATTGTGAGTTATTTCAATCATTTTATAGGGTTAAAAATTGTGACAACTTGGCCTAATTCTATGAATTGGTGGTCTCCAACCACTAAATTTGTACAATTTCCTGACAGGGTTTGAGAGCTCTGGTTACATTGAAATTTTTCAGGGGCTCCTAGACACATTGAAGTATCATGGGAAATTTTTGTGGCCCTTGAACCGACCATTTGGTAGGGACATTAAATATTGGTACTGAAATGATAAATCTGCCTATAGAAAAGGTGAAAATGCCTTAAATTAATGATAACGTAGTATATAGTTCAGTATTTGGTATATGAATACATGCTAATTGTTTTAGAGATTATTTCACAAGGCATGAAAGAGACTCCAATGTAATTGAATGCCTACATGTATAGTAAGCATGCCTTTGAAAAAGAGAAATAACATGATCCAATTATATGAGAAAGAGAATGTATAAATTTCACTTGTGCATGTTTTAACATATGGGGAAAAGAGAGACAAGGCTTATATGGGTTGAAGGGAAGACAAGAATAAAGACTCCCCTAAAACTTTATCAGTCTTAACGTATCGGCTAGAATAGAACTGTGTGTGATTCGGAAATGGAAAAAAATGAAATTAAAGAGATCACGTAGGAACAGCTGATGTCCTAGAGCCTCTTTGTCCTTTGTGGAATTGTCTAATACAGACACCTCTTGATGTGATATTAAGCCTTCCCTATGTTAATAAAAAGAAAATGCACGGAATGAGATTCTATGGTCCCAAATAGCAATGCATAATTCATTACTGAGTTACATCTTGATTTCATATAATGTACATACTTTAGTATTGATGCTTATAATTGTTGCATGAATGAACTTATTATTGATTTCTATTGTATTCTGGGAATTACCCTTAGAATTTTATAATATTCTCACCCCTAGTTGCATGTACTTGTATTACTCAGATTCGCAGATGCCATCCATAGTGTTCTTCCTTGACTCGCCACGTGGGTGTGGCATTATAACCCAGCATTGAACTCCCTATGCTGGTTCATTCCTAGTTTCGTGTGTACATACTCTTTGGCCGTTCTTTAAGTGCGTTCGTCTTTACTAGCGAATCGACCCCTCTTCTCCTTATGATGGTGTGCCTCTTCACATGGTACACCTAGAGGTTTTTGACATCCCGGTCGCTCCACCAGCACCTCCTCCGGAACGCACCCCACCTCTTCATCATTATCCTTGGACTCAAGACCCGGAGGTCCTGACGCCCTGGGGAGGCGAGGCTATCATACCGATGGCCAATGGCTTCCTATAGAGGACGTGAGGCTTTCAGGGACCTTTGGCTTGTATTCAGCAGTAGTGTAGTATTAGACTTTCCGCTTGGGGTCGATGTATTATTAGATATTTAGACCGTTGTATTTATATGCGATTTTGTTGGGCCGAATATTTGAGGCTGGGTTCTTAGGCGATAGCGAGTCCTTTGATATTGAGTCCCTGACTTTCTTAGGAGCCAACTAACTGGTTTGCTAGCTGATGTGCATATTATACACTCTGAAATTATGTCCATATATGTGAATACGCATTTTACAACATGCATGTAACGCCCATTTTCCCGTGTACAAATGAGAAATGTCCCTGAGGTCATTTTACCGAAAATGAGGATCGCCCGTGGCCATCCTCGAGGGATGTTTTTGTGATGATAGGGGATTGTGTATGTTATGTGTGGTAATAGAGCAGAAGAATCTCATTTTGAGTTCGACGCGTGAACCCAAATGCCCCTGGCTATTTAACCTCGTTTTACGTGCCGATTGAACTTGGACTTCACCAAAAGGTTTTAAATGATGTTTTTAAGTAATATTTTATGTCGGGATAAGCCCGGTGGCCCCGAGCAGTTTTAGTGAAAAATTACCGTTTACCCCTAGCTAAGTGCATTCTGGCCCGAATGACACGATTAGCGAAACCTAAGCAATATTAGGCTCTAATTAAAGATTAGTAAATTCTAATTACTAATCTAGAGTCAAAATAATTAATCAAGGTTGATTAGAACCTAAGATTGATTAGAGAAGCTCAAAATCCTATTCTTGAATTTAAGACATTATGTCACATTTTCATGAATAGTGTTTTCTCTCTCCAATTCCTTAAATCATGGAATTGTGTCTATGATTTGATTTGACTAAAGTATGGTTTTAATTCTCTAATTTAGTATGACCACTCCTTAATCAAGTCTTGAACCACCTTAATTAGCCATTTTATCACCTAAACACTTGCTTACAAATGCCTAATCAAAAGCCTAATCAAAGACACACCTAAACACATCATTAAACCACAATTAAATGAGAGATTTTCCTCCCCCTTGGCTGCATAATCTGATCGAAAATTCCCTCCCCATTCCTCACATGTTGATTTATTTTTACACACAAAAATGCCCATGCCTTGCCCATGCTTTGCCCATGCCTTGCCCATACTTTCCACCATACCTCACCATGCCTCCATAAAGCAAATTCTCTCACCTCATGGAACATGAGGCCAAGACTTCCTCCCAAATCAGCCACAAGGTCTCATTCCCTCTATAAATACCATGCTTGGATGAGCTTGGTTGCATTTTGTTCATTTGCCAAGATTAGCTTCAAAGAGTAATCTTGAGTTCTTTCTTTCTCTCAAGACTCAAGAGTTCCTTTCCTTTTCTTCACCTCTTCAAGCTCACAAGGAAAACACCTCATCTTCTTTGCCTCCTTGCCTTGGCCGAAAATCATCAAGCATCAAGGAAGAAGTTGTTCTTCTCAACTTGCTTCAAGAACCAAGCTTTCCTCTTCACCACTAGGTAGGGAGTTTTCTTTCAAGTTCTTTCTTTCCTTACATGTTCGGCTTTCAAGGCCATTGATGATGTTTCATGATAGCTTGATGATGAGAGTTCTAGATGATGACTTTGAGTTCATCACAATGAAACCTCTAAAGCTTGAAAACTTGGTCTTGGACCATAAATGATTTTAGTTTCCTTTCCTTTCCTTGTTCAAAGTTTTCAGTTCTTGTTTCCTTTTTCCCCTTAATGGTTTTGGTTTCCATTTCCTTTTGTTATAAAAAGTTTGATATAAATGTTAAGTAGATCACTAAAAGTTGTTTGAAGAACTTAATCACATGTTTTCAAAAAGCTCTAAGCTTACCCTTGCCAACCTTAAAGTTGGTCGGCCGTTCTAGAATCCGCGCTAGATTGAAGCCTATGAGCAATAAAATAAAGAATATGAAGTAGTTTCCTTTATGTTTGTTTTTATGAGTGTTGAGATTTATTTCTTAGTTATGTTACAATGTTGGTTTTTAATTGTGGAAATATGATAATGATTTCAAAGAGTTTTTAGAAAGGTGTGATAAAGTGTTTTTGGAAAGGAAGGATACTTGAAAATGTGTTAGAAAGTTTAGTTTTTCAAAAAGGATTTGGTAATCAATTCCTGGGATATGTAATCGATTACCAGGAAGCAATTTATGAGATTCTGGGTTCTAGTAATCGATTACCAAGAGGTGTAATCGATTACCAAGGTGTTCTCCGTACCTAGAACCAGTTCGAGACTCATGTAATCGATTACCAGTTCATGTAATCGATTACCATAATGTTCTTCTTTTCCAAAAGGGTTTGTCTCTGGTAATCAATTACAGAACCTTAATGATTACCAGGACCTAAATGTGTTAGAAATAAGTGTTTTGATTTTAATGGGATGAACCTATGATATGGATGCTTATGTGATGTTGCCTTTTCACATGATTACTTAATGGGAATGTACATGATATGATGAAATGAAATTATGATGAGAATGCCTATGTGTATTGAAGCCTTACTTGATTATTTACTTGAAATGTATATGACATGATGAATGTTACTTGAAATGTTATAACGTTGCAT